>JAVQJL010055437.1:0-26902 GCA_036024295.1 Nannoperca obscura | reverse complement strand
TCTCTTAATATCTTGTGTTTTTCTTAATGTAATGTGTTTTCTGTTAATGTGTTGTGTTTTGGTCAATGTGTTGTGTTTTCCGATTTGCGTTTGTGGTCTGCACTTCAGGGCCACCATAGAAAATCATCAGACCTGTAAACAAGTGCAGGTTTGTTACAGTATTGGCTGAATAAGTTACATTCAGAGGTGAGAATTTCAGAGCACTTAAAACTAAATACTAAAAAGCGTTTGTTATGAAGTTATATATTCAAATAATAACATACATTTGCAGATTATAACTTTTAGCACTGAGTATTAATATCCATGAGTTACCAGATATGCTTCACACTGGTTCCATTTAACCTCTGGATTAACAGTAAATACCAGGTTCTCCGTTTTCAGGATTTCTCACTGCATACTGTACTTGATAAACATTAATATATGTAACACCAGACTTTAATGAGGAGAAAATAAAGACTGAACATGAATAGGAACCTAAAGATAAATGAATAAACTTCATCCTCTGTGACAAAGATGAATCTCTACTGTTCTCCATCACTCTGTCAGAGACATAGAGGTGGGAGAGTCTTCTCCTCCAGGACCAGAGTCAGTCCCACAGGCCTAAGTGTGTCCCATGGTTAAATGGCCACACACCACTGGGACACACCCCCAGCTTTTAGTCAAGTCTCTCTAGAGGACAGTAAGAGATCAGCCAATATATCGACAGAGCTAGCAGAGAGCTCATAATGGACTTTGGTTGATGGAGAGGACTGTGGACAGAGGAGGAGAGGTAACTGTGGAGAAAATGGTGAAATCCAGCTGTCAGCAGAAAGGAAGACAAGCTTGTTGTTGTCTGAAAAAAGAGTGAAAGAGTGCTGTGTTTGCATCACTCAGATGCTGTCAAGCACAGGGACAAACAGAGCCAAACACACACACACACACACACACACACACACACACACACACACACACATGCGTGCACAACATTAATATTGAATACAAATGCAGTTTTAAATACAACTTAACGTGTTGCCATGAGGCTCTGAAAAGTCGTTCTCTGTGTGTGTACAGTAAATGTGCATAAGCTGTCATAAAAATGTTAAACAGTTAAACAGATGACCAGTTATTGTATTTGTTCTTCCACAGTCAAACACAAAATTACAATCCCTGTGAGAGCTCTCCTGAAGTGTATCTGTGGAGAGGTTTTAAATCCTGTTTAAACACGGTGCTATCTCTCTCCTCTGTCATCGTGTTCAGACGATGAAATCATTGCAAAGTTCTGATCAGATACTCTTTATGTGACGGCCACAGATCAGCGACAAGATAATTGCTTCCCTGATGAAACCAGGGGGATTGTGGGTAATTGGATAAGTCTTCTAATCAAAAGGCTTAAAAGGCTGACCACCCATTTGCCAACCATTTGCATGCTGGGTTATGGCTCTATTATTGCCAATGAGCTCATATTACATTGTGTGGTGAAAAAGAAGTTGGTGGTGAACAGTAAGAAAGAATATAGAGACATTAGTTTTAGTAATGCAGCAGCAAGAACAGTGTCTTTAGGGTAGGATTGTGATCCGAGGGTGACTGATCGAATGGTGCTCTGCTGGTGTGTCCTCCAACAAGACGCTTAATTGGATGACAAACTGAGGGGATTAATAACATCAGCATAAAAAGCATTCATTCTCTTTTCATTGCTTTCTTCAGTGTGTGTGCTGCTGTAACATCCCGTCACACTCCATCTCTCTCTAAAATAAGAAAAATGCAGAGGTGATACAGAGGATTTACTTCACTAGAACCAGAGGAGCTCAGTCATTGGAGCCTCTCAGTCCTCTGCTGGACTCTTAGCAGTCTGATTTGACACAATAGTAGATACCAACTGACAGAGTCATAGCAGCTGTCTGAGTCTTTTTACTGTGTTTTTGAATGTTTATCATTCCTATGTCTCACGGTTTACTATAATCATAATAATACCTCAATGGACTTTTCTTGGCTAAACAGCAGTGATGTGATCTGCGTGTTTTTTGGGAAATTCAAAATGATAAAATTATCATCCAGGTTTTGAAGTGATATTTGAAGGATCTCTCAGTAAGAGTACATACTTTCTGTTGATCAGCTTGATAATTTTTGTCCCCAAGTGCCCTTTAAGAGTCCCTGGAAAGACCTAAAGTGTCATTCATGTGTGAAAAAGATGCAATATATAGTACCCCTGTGGGACCCTGGTGTTCATGCAGTTCATGCAAATGCAAACACGTCAACATATTCAACATAGAACGCATGTTCTAAGTCTAAAAAATATGTTATTTTACCTGGTTTACACATATGCACACGTGAATACTACATCCTCCTGTCTTATATTTTACATCATCATGTTTGACATGTATTACTGGACCATGAGGTTGACTTCATTAGGTTTATATATCCTGTCCATTTAGAAGAGTGTGTACAACACCACATCTGACATCTTCAATGTCATATTAATCAGTCAGCCAGAGTCTGAACATCCCCTCTTTAACCTTGTTGCCCTAATTTTCTCTGTAATGAAGAAGATAAATGAATTAGTGAAATGTTTTATCTATCGGACACCATATTAAATCATTCTTTGTCCACTTTTCTCTTTCGATCTCATCAGTAACTTTTTCTTGACTGACTTGCTCTCAGTGTTGTGCGGGCTTGATGAGCAGTTCTCCCCTGATCAGTATCTGAACACAACTCTGTTACTGTAAACATCAAGGACCAATGAACATCTGATTCATTCTGCGGCTCATTTGGTTTGTACCAGACTGTGAAGCTGCAACGCTCTAATTGAGAGCAAAGGCCTGATGTCAAACATATTCGCAAGAGATTAATTTAGAATCTTGTTCACTTTCTTCAGACATGGTTCAACACAGTTTTGCCAAATGCAAAGTAGTAATATTAAAAGGGTTGGATCTGTGAAACAGAATATACAGTATCTGTTTCTGGGAAACACTTAATTCAAAATGCATTATGAGACATTTCTGATCCTAAACTTAATTTATAATGTATAAGAAAATAAATAAAAAAGGAACATAATGTTGTTGACAAATTTAAACTTCACTGACAGAAAATTCTGTTGAACTGAACCAATGTGCTCTTTCTGTGTCAGACAAGAAGCTGTTTTTTCCTTTGTGTTTCACATTTACTTCCTAATGTAGTCCGATGAGAATGAGGCATAAAACTGGATTAAACATCTCTCAGCATGTACAGTATGCATCCCAAATGATCCAGTCTCTGGAATACAAAGCAGGATGTTTGTACCTACCGTCTGTAATTTGTCTTGCTCTGTTGTTTCTTCCATTATATTAATACAGTGTTTTAAGTTGTGCAGTCAAGTGAAGGTCTTTATAACTAATATGCTTCATTACAAAACAGCTTTTGTGCGTAAGACAAACCTCTCCAGTCACTGTAAAAGCTGTTTGACTGAACCTTTGTTTATTATATTTCACACACATTTTATTTCCTCAACTCAAGCAGGATTATATATTTTTTTTATGTTCTGCAATTATAAGTCGTGAGGTGACTGAAGCTTCTGCTAATATTCTCTCTATGGTCTCTTTTAGAAAATCTAATTAGATTTTAATATTGTCCTCTTGAAATGATTGTCCTCATAAGAATGAGATAATCTGATTAAAGTGCTTGGGGCTTGGACGGGTCTGGAGTAGGTTTGGTTTGATTTTTCAAATCTCATTTTGTCACCTCCCTGAGGTTAAAGCTCAGATGTCATTGGGTCATTTTGTTCAGTTTTTGACTTCTTCACCACAGGCTCATTTGTAAAAGAACATATATAAATCTCTTAATTATTTTTCGTAGAATAAAGGTACATGAGTTACTTCTGACAGACAGCTTTGATGGCGCTGTGCTTTGGGGCTCCTGTGTTAGTATCATAATGGTGTGTTTAAGTTATCTTACTCAACTTCTGCTGCTGCTGATGCATCTCACTTCCCACCAACAACCAGCTGTCACAGCTTTGTGTGACTCATCTCTCTGTGCTGTCACTCCCTTTAAATTATTATCTGCAGTTAATGAACTGAAACAAAACAACATTTTATTTTCTTAATAAGACGTTGACATCCAATATATTAGTACTGTAGCTGGAATGTAGCCTATTACTAATGTGATGTTAAAGCGCCATGTTTCATCCAATCACATGTGCCCTTATAGAGCAGTTGCACCTCTGGAGATATGCAGGGCTGTGACTGAATAACATCATGGTTTTGCTCTATTGATCTCAAGCTGTGCACTTCCACTGTCAGACATGGCTGTGTTCAGCTTTGGTGGCAGTAATCCCTTTATTTACAAAGTCATTCTCATTGAGAGCTTTTCTCAGTACAAGGACACTGAGCTGTTGACTCCAGCCTGCACTGACTCCAAAATGTAATGCAACGAAAACACATACAGCTTTGTTAAAGATTGACAGGACTTGTCAAAATCAAAATCAAGGATTTGCTTGATTTTCTTGAGATTTTGTGTTTTGTGACTGAGGTTCACTGTGGTAATCTGAGGAACATTGTTTGATAATCGTAATAATAGACTTTACTTGTATGCTACTTTTATGTAAAGTGTTACAAAGTGCTTTACCGAATAGGCCTACAATAACTGAACAATCGCAATCAGAAGAACAAGATAGTTGAAAAGAACATTTTCAATTAATAAAAGTAACATTCGCATCTTTTTGTAATATCATATTTTCAAATAACCACAGTTTTAATGAGCGATTTTAAAGAAGACACTACATTTGCAGGATGGCTTCTAAAACAGGGAGTTTCACTGCTAACAAGACAAGATTGCAGGCTTATAGAGAATAACTGAAGTCTGACATTGATTGTTTAAACACATAAATAAAGAAACAGATACATTTGGAAAATAAAAGGCAAAAAGTGAGGGGCACCAAGGATCAGTGGAATATGAGCTTGCCTCTCATCTGTAACTACTTCTAAAGTAGTTAATAGGGCAAATACAGAGATCAAGCCATGATAAAGATCTGCAAACATTTGAAGACATGCTACTGTACAATGACTATGGACTGATACAGAGGAATGAAAGAGGCCACATTCAGGGGGGGGCAAAGCTGAAGATCTGTATATATTTTATGGATAATATCTCCTAAAGACAAGTATGCAGAACAACAATAATAGCTGTGTAACCTCACAAGAGATTTGGGCTTAAGGAGAAGAGGCTCACCATAAAAGATAGTAAACAGTTTTGCCCTACATGCATTTTAAGAGTATAATTCAGCATTTTATATATTCCCTTAAGATTCAAATATTTAAATTAAAACTCAAAAGAAGACTCAAGCTGAAAGGACATCTGAGAGATGAAGGGTACAGCAGCTCTACATTTCAATGAGGAATTCCTCATTTTGAAAGGTCAAATTCAGGCTTGAATTTGATTTGAATTTTCTAACAGGGAGAATTCTGAAGGAGGAAATGGCTTCCTCAAGTACACAACAACATGAATAGACTGAAAGTTTCCTCTCTGGAGAAGATTGTCTGTGTTTGGTCAACACATCTGGCTGCAGGTGCTTTTGATCAACTTTCCATTAAATCTCCACTCCAGATTTGCTCTCTCTCTTTTAAAGCAGATGTTGAATAACCAGCTGGACTACACAGGTAGGATATTTTCATAATTTAGAGTTTAGGACAGCAGCAAAGTAAACATGGTCTTTTGGTACTGCCATGTATCAGAGAAGCATCTGTAGACTCCTCAAACTTACATCTGTGAGATCCCTCTGGAGCAGAAAGTCTGCATCGGCACCTCCTGATGTAAACAGCAAACATGAAGTGAACTTGTCTCATTCACAACCTGCTTCTGTCTGAAAGGTGACTTATAAAGTATTGAGTAGTGACATACAGCCAACTGTTGCTCCTCATTATAGAGGGTAAGCTCCTCTCTGGTGTTTCAATACCTGAATATTATTTTGTATTTAAATAGATTTGTTATTAAAAACACACTAATGCAACAGCCATATTCCCCCTGTTGTATCATAATTCAGTGATCATACTGTATTCAACATGTTAAACACTTGAATACTCTTTTTAGATTTAAATTTTTTGCAGGCATCACACTAATGTTATGTTTTGTCTCTAAAGAATAAAATATACAGCTCATATATTGTATGCCACTAACTTAATCCTGAATATCTTTGAAGTGACCTTTTCAGCGTGTGTTTACATTATTTTTCAGCTCTCATATTTGAAATTATGTTTGCAGGTTGATAATAAGCCTGAAACAAATTTACCCACACTCACTATCAGGTTGTTATACCAGCACTGTCACAGTGAATTACAGATCTTAATGGAAAATTAGAGTTAACATCTCAGATATATTTAGCTGTGCCTTTCAATTTGCATATTATTTATGGAGTCATACATACAGAATTATCAAATAGACTTTTTGTCACTTGTTGATGATGTCTTTTCACTTTGTGCAGGATATCTGTCTTGTATTAGATAAGTTGCTTTAACAAGCTTGTACAAGAAAGCATGTGCTTATGATAATGCAACTTAATTTGCTTGTATTCATTGTATGGTAATTAATTCCTACGAGAAAAAAACCCAGAAGGTATGTGGGTAGTTGAGCAATGCTAACCTTTTGATGACAGTTTGTGTTGAGCATTGCGTGGGGTGGGATTCAAATTTAAAGCACATTTTTGAGGCCAAATTTGTGGTGTGTTTACTGGATTGAGCTGTATTGTTGTGCTTAAACACATGTAATCCCACAGCAGTAGTGAGTTTGCTCTTTCAGTACCAGACTGAAAAAAGGCAAACCATTTATTTTGCATCTACACATCCTGATATAAAGAATGTGCAAGCTTTAAGGTGTGATCTGCTTGTTCTCACCAATGATGCATTTTTGCAGAGCTGATTTCTTTCTAGGAGTTGCTGATTTACTACTGAACTTAATCTTAGTGTTGGGTAGACTGCAAAATCCCCAAACTAAACTTTAATACTCAATTTAAGAGCAGCTGAAGGTGAAAAGAGAGAGAGTGTCTCATTTTATACTTTTATATCAATTATTGAATATATATTAAAACAAGTGGCACTGTGTCAGGGGTTCAGTTTGACTGGTCATTATTCACAGCAGGTGAATTGTATATTTCACAATCATCAACTGTGGTTTATCGTTTCAAAATGGTGCATGATACTTTACAAAGGTTCTGGATGACAGTTCTTTTTTCTTTCGATGCCCTCCTGTTAGTGCTACTGTACTATTCTATTTCCACTATACTGTTAGATTTATGTCTGCCTATTAACAAGAATTGTAGATACATTACTAATACTAACGTGTTTATTTTATTTCATTTTTTGTAAGTAAAGTGTCCACTTAAACTGGAACCATTCAATAAAGCGTGTGCACTCATTAACAATCCTTATATGGACAAAGCTGAATTTAACACTAATTAAAACAGAAGCAGTTTTACATTGTGCTCAGCACAATTGCAAAAGAACCAAACTGGAGGCGTTGGTGTTTGGACAAGCCATCTGAAATCACCTGGTGTGAAGTCTAAAATGTGTCCCTAAATGTGACCTATTACAGAAAGAAATAATGGAGATGTAGGGATTATGGAGATAAAGAGAGAGTGGGAGAAAATAAACTCCATTATTGTAATGCTCCCTTTAAAGCAATTTTCTTTTACAAGAATTGAGCTGGTACGGTTGAGAAGGAGGAGGGTCAGGTCAGCTCTCGGTCGCAGCTTACCATATTTAACAGCTCTTTCCTTGTCACCTTTTATCTGAAATAGTTTCTATTTGCTGTAAAATAGTGCCATGCTGATTAGACAGTGTGTTGGAGCAGATATAAATGTCTAGATATATTTCTTCAGGATGTAGTAATTGTTGGTTATAACTGGTAGGTTGGAAAGCTTCACTGGTTGTACATTTAAACACTTCCATTCAACAGTGTAAAAGCACCTTTTATCAGCAGTTAAACTCCAAGGATTCTTGTGACACAAAGCTTTTCTATATTTTGTCACAATTCCTGCAGAAAAGACAGAGACATGCTAACAAATGTGATCAAATGAGTGATGACTCTAATTTGCTTAAAATGTAAATGCTCTGCTCACGTTGACGCTCATTATTTTTCTACCTCTCGTGTGATGATGAACATGTGGCAATTTACTCTGTGGGCTTTGTTTGTCACCAGGTAATGAAGGATTATTTTCTTTCTCGAGTGGAATACATTGGACATTTAGGCGCTGATTGACTCAACGGGTGCTTATGAGAGGGCTGAAATCATAATGGGGAACGATTGCTCGAAATGATTGATTTGTTTTAACAGTCACAAATGATTAAAACAATTCAGCGAGAAATGTTTGGGATCAATGCTAAACAGTTAGGCAATACATAATGAAAAGTTGTATTCTGCCCTAAATTATTTTATAAAGCTGTTTCTGAGGTTGTTACTCTCATCTGTGATATGTTAACATCTCTTAAGTGAATGAATTAAAGATTCACTTTCATTTAAATTCCTTTACAGTAATATACTTTTCATCAAATTACCATTGTATTCCAGTTATGATCTCTACAACTGCATAAATCTCTCATGCCAAGGCAATCATGATGTGCAGAATGACCTTTGACCTTCGACAAAAGTATTGGAGTGTCTGCAGCAAAACGCTGAACTCCCCCAGCAGCCCAGCCTCACTTCACTTTCTCCGCACTGCTGAGGCTACTGATTAATCCGTAATAATGTAATATATTGGAAAATACAGTGACCAATGATATGAAGAGAAAGCTTTTAGAGATGCATGACTGAACCACTGGCCTCAGTGATTTGACCACGTTTATTATTATTGACAGTACCTTTATCAGCCATTACTTTCTAATGCTTACTATTCTGTTTTTAATTTTCCAGTTGAGTTGTTCCACATGCAGATGGTACCTGAACATTTCCATAATGTCAGGCTTCATTCAAACCTCCCACTGAATAATCTGGGCCCTAATTGATAGCAAAATGAATAATAACTCAGTCTTTCAAACAGAATGCTGGGAGCACAGCTCTACCACTCTGCTAGAGTTTAATACAGGGAGGAAAGAGGAGATGATGGACAGCTCCCAGTGACTTACCATCTTCTCCATCTGCATGTGGAGAAGGGGCTCAGAAGACAAGCTGCTGTGGCTGCAGAGCAGAGTGACAGACCTGAAATCAGAAACTGAAGAGAAATGAGGAAATGGACAAATAGTTTCCAAAGAGAGTTTGACAGAAACAGAGAACATATTTGTAAAGACAGCTTGTGGATTTAGTTCAATTGTCTCTCTCATTGTCTGTTGTTATCAAGGCATAGTACTTATTGTAACGTTACTCGCATGTGTTACTGAAACATTACAGTTAAACATGAGTTTCCACAGTATTAACAATCATTCATTATGTTCCTAAAACATAGGATCCCATGATTTAAAATATATTATTTGACAGCTATGCACTTGAGTTCCAGACCCATATCAGCCTCATGGAGCTGAACCTCTGAGCCCCTGAAAGTATTTCTACTGCATCAGACCTGTTATCATCAAATTAGTCATTTATCTTTCACTATGAGTCAATTTTCTAGTTCTTGCTGGAAAGAAAATGTTAGATTCACGAGTCAGTGATGATACTTTGATGTGTTATTTAGGCTAAAACTAAATAAACAAAGCACCACTTTTGGCTTCAATCCCTGCAGTTTTCCCCAGTACACCAGTCAAAAGTTTAGATCCCTCCAACAAACATCTGCATTCAATAAACAATGTTGTGTGTGGAATGGTTGCAGTTTAATCACTTCCACTCTTAACACTGTGAACATCAATGATGCAGAGCAGACGTTCAGTCACAGTGACGCTTGCAGCACAGTAGCCTTTACAAATACACCAATTTGATTTTGCCCAATGTGTACCGCCAGATTTAATGTCTACATTAATGTCTACATTTCATCTGCTTCTTCACTGTGTGGTATATTTTTTATGTTTTTTATTTAACATCAAAACATTCTTGCTGGCTGTGCGCCATTTCTGAGAAATCATTAAGAGCAAGCCAGTGAGACTGGGCTCTGTTGGAGGACTGAAGTGTGGCAGAAGTCTGTGGACCATATAATGAAGAAATGTATAGAAGTCAAACACGTAGTGATGAATGTTATTATTTTCCTGTGACAGCTTGTTTTTTTTGTTTTTTTACAGTGTGTGCTAAAACAGAAGTCATGTAGGGAGAGCCCGGTCAACAGTAGCAAGGCTACAGGGACCAGGGTGCTTTGTTTTACTGCAGAAATGTACAATGTTGGTACATTTAAGTTCTCAGTGATGTCTCACTTGATGTGATTGGTTGATATGGACAATGTATAAATGTGGAGTATTTTAATGTGGATAACTTTTAATTATAATGAGTGTCAGGTGGTAGAGAGCAGTCAGCTTCATGCAGATTTTTCATTCAGGGTCTGTGTCCTCTCCCTCTTTGTTGTTGTCACCTGGGGCTCTGCTGGATTACATGTATTTAGAGCTGCTCAATGAGCATTTACACATCAATTCAACAGGAAGGACGAGGCCTCTGGACTTCATTACATAGACAATATTTAGACTGACTGACTGATAAACTCCCTGCATATGTATTATGCTGCTAATGTATAGTGCTCATAGTTAGATTCAGTAGTGGTGAGGACAAGCTGCTGCATGGACAATGGTGGCCCCTGCAGTGGTGGAGAAGTATTGAGTAGTAGTATCTTTTGGGGGAAACCTTTATCCAGCCTGCTGTACAGTATGCGCGCATCCGTATTCCTTGCAAGCCCTTTAGCAAAACACTTTTAAGAAGAAGGTACACAGAACAAGCAAGCCACCCCCTCAGCTGGATCAAGGTGTGTAACCCTCGTGAGTAACTCCCTCCCCCACACCCCCACCATCACTGTAGCAGGAATGTATTTCTCTGTGGGAGGCAGAGTAAACACCAAAAGAGAAGACAGAGAGTGAGAGATGTGTGCCTGGGCTGACATGGAAAATGTGTCTTGTGAGATCAGTCCTCCAGGGAAAAGGATGAATTGGATCAACAGCAGTGTGTTCATGTTGTTCTGCCTCGGTGACACAGTGAGTCAACAGCTGCTTGCCTTGCTAAAAGCCTCTTATCGGGCAGACTGCCCTCCACATATTCACACAAACACAACCGCACTCTCAGACAACTGAGCTCCTCACCCCATAAGGGGTGAGTCCAGACTCCCTGCAGAGAAAGATAATTTTACTCCAGAGTTCATGACCACACATGAGGGTCTGAATATAGATTTTGAGGTTCTGCCTTAACAAGGCTTTTTTTAACCCTGCCACATTGGACGCATGCAATATTTTTTCAAAGACCTCACAGTTAGATATTCCCAGTTCTCCCTCTGTACATGTTGGGTTTTCGAGTTCTGTTGACTTTTCAACACAGCAACTATAAAGTCATTAGCTCACGTTTTTCTGGTGCCAACTCTTATGAAATACGTTAATATGGTGGTAGTTAATAAAATAAATGCTGATATTCTTAAAATAACCCCTGTGGTTTTATGTGGCCTGAGGTTTCCTCTCTAATCTACATTCAGTTGATCTAAACGTCAGATTAATATTTACAATAAAATATGAATTAAAAAGCTTACAAGGTAGGGCTGCTGTAGACGTGTAAATGTGTTTGTATTTGTCACTTATAGTGTCAAGGTACCTTTTATACCACCAAATGAGACATTATAACACCATTCACTTAGTCTAAATTTATTTTCTCTGTCTAAGCAGTGAGGCGTAGGTACAAGAGCTGGCAATTTAACAAACTATAGAGTTACCTGAGTTGAATGTTAGCACTGGACCACTAAGTAAAGTGAAACCCAGCAAAGTGTTGTTGCTCCTGTTCTGCTCTGCTCCCAGATCAGTCAATAGATTGTATGCATTGTATGGTCCATCCATAAGTCATGCTTTGCCATCAATGAGTTACCAATCAGTTCAGATATATTTTCTCTTATGTTTTATCTCTTAGTGATCTGGCTCTGAATCACACATTTAGCATTCTCTATATCAATTTCATATTAGAGTGAATGGAGGCAGGGGAAGTTTGAAAGCTCCCATAAGGGCTGTTTATATCTCACGCTGCTGATGGAGCTCTTACTACATGGGAGGAGGCAATATCACTCCTTTTCTGCAGATTAGTAGTAGTAGTAGTAGTGTGGTGTGAGAAGGGTGTGCATGGGTGTGATAAGCAGAGCTGAGTAGAGGTTTGACACCCGGGCAGCTGCTTATTTAAGGAATTAACAGGCTGTTAAATCTAGTTAGCAGTTTAAGTGTGAAAGTACATGTTATCTGTCTCTCTAAAGACAGTGGAGATAAGATGTTCTTTCATCTTTCCTTCAGGCAGAAATCATTTTCAAAGCATTTCAAAATTGTTCGTGTTTGCACGATGTACCTTTGCATATACTGAACTTGAGGCAAAACTAGGCCAATTATCAAATGCGAAAATCTTGTGTTTATACTTTGTGTGCTGTTAAAGCAGAAACCATTAGAACACAACCATCTGTCTCTGAATCAACATGAAGGTACAGAAGAAGAAAAGGGTGGAGCGAAAAGAAAGACGAATAAAAAATGTGACAGGAAATATCACCTTGACATATTTGTATGTTTGTAAAATTAATAGTTATAGGATACAGGCAGATAGAAGATTATCTTTCCAGCCAAGATATGCTACAGTAGCTTCCTGTCACTGTGACTCACACACACATTTCTTCTGCTTTCTCTCTCTCGCTCTCAGAAAATCTGGACCAAATATGCTGCGAGGAGAGAAAGAAAGGGCTTTTAATGGAGGATGAATGAATGGTTACAATGAAATTGGTTTGAATGGCAGCTGTAGAGGAAACAGTTAATATGTTTCAAAATGTCTCTGAACTCAAACTCAGAGTTCTTTAGCAAACCTGTTACAGCCTCAATACTTTTCTTGATGTAACCTACAGTTGACCTCTGGAGCATTAACTTCTCAGATCTCAGTGGCCATGATATAAATGACAAAGTTAATGTTATTTTAACATTATTGAGCTTGTAGCTGAAGTGAGAACAACATGGTTAAACTGAGATGTTTACTAAATATTTTGGCATATGAACATGCAAAATGACAAATGATTGTGATTGTTTTGATTAATGCATCAGATGGGTCATTGTGCTTCTATGCACAAACACAAACAAGCTTGCGTAGAAAACATTTTTTTCTTACTAGTCATTCATTTTCTGGTCACTTGATTAGTGATGACTTACACCAGGAACACCAGGTGATTGCAATTATATATAGCAGCTGGCATGACATTAAATCAACAGAATACAGACTGTGAGGACAACAACAGTAAGCCAGTGTGTTACAGGTCAACAATATAACTCATCATCAGTGATTCTAGAGGCATTCTTTTTCATCTGTTAATAAGCTGCAGAGTTTTCCTTGAATTCATTGGTACAGTCCATCACCCCTGCAGTTTACCCATGGGGCTTATTTTATTTCTTCTTTTTCCATCAGATAAAAGGAGAAGCAACAAGAGGGGGATGGAAACCACCTGTCCCCTTTTTTCTCAAATTCTGGGATATGAATCTCACACAGTAATTATCCTGTCATATACACTTCCTGCTTTATAACATTTTTCAGCTCCATATAATTTACTTTCCTTGAAAATATCACCATATATGAACATGTTCCTGCCTAACCAGGTTTTTTCTGTCTCTTTCGTTCTCTTTCTTTCAGATTCTAATATGACAATTAAAAATGAGAACACAAACAAGCCGCCTGTATAAAGGGCGGCTTGTTTGTCAAGCTCTCTCTCTCTCTCAATCTCTCTCTCAATCTCTTTCACTCTCACTAAGACGCACTAATAACTTGTGAAATATTATAGAAACTAGAAATTTTTAAACCATGTTGCTGCAGGCATTATAGTACAAAGAAAAAGATTAAAGGTAAAATCCTATTTTTCACATGTCATGCAATTAGTGTGCATATGTGTGTGTGCATGGTATGTGCATGTCCTTAAAAGTATCCATTTGCAGATAAAAAAAAAAAACATATTAGCATATTTTCTCTTCACTGTTAATATGCTGATGCAAATCAGTTAAACACTCAGTGATTTGAGATGTAAAATATTCATGTTGCAATTTGTGAAACTTCCAAAGTATTTGTGATTGGACTGCCATTTATTTTAAGTACACAAGTTCTACCCACTTCAGTCCCATGCAGTGTTCTTGTACAAAGGCTGAACTGGACTGGATCGAGGTGAAGAGGCCTTCTGATGAGTGTTTGTCTCCTGGCTGCTGGTTGAATTGACTGTGAAGTATCTTTGCAATCATTCAGACCATAATAAGCCCTCTCACATTCACTAAACCTCCAAAGGGAACTTTTTGGAGGACACAGAACAAGCTTCAATCAATGAATAATCCTGCAAGATGACATGTTTAAAACAACATAGATACACCTATTAACTTCTCTTTAATCCATGTGTGAAAGACTGACCATGTCTCAACGGCCATGCCTCTACAATGTAGGATTTGACACATTCAAAGATATCATTGCATGTAAGGTTTTCAGACAGTTCACCAAATGCAAGCAGTCATGGAGGACACGAATGTTGGCATGTACTTTCCAGTAAATTTTGATACCACCTAGACTTCACACAGCTGGTTGATCACTGACAGCAGCCTGTCGCTTAAGATCTGTGTCGCTGATCAATCATATTAAATAGAAAACCAGTGAAATGTGGCAAATCACCACCTCATAAGATCCTGAAATTTCAATTAACTTTATTAGTCAGTCAGTATTTTCGAATTTGTGTACTGTTTTATTTGTACACTATATGCAAGGACTCTTTTTAGCCTTTGTAATTTTTTATTTTTAGAATGAAAGTTTGTTTGGGGAACCCCTGCATCTGCACTCTCTGGATCTTCTTCTGCAGCAAATGGTGATACCCTTTCTTTGTTCTTTTATTATCCAGCATGCGGAAGATATGTCTGGGAGCACAATACAAATCCCCTGTGGGTGTAGACAGAGCTGAGCCAGAGCAGCACTGCTGTGTTAATGCTTTAAAAGCCTCCACAGACTCAACAGGGTAAAACTAGCAGGCTGAGGGCTGCTGAGGTAGAAGCAGTGCGTAACAGTAGCCAGTGTGGGAGGAACAAGTGTAATAGGTCATTTCAATAGACTTGTTATGAGAATGTTTTTTTGTTTGATGTGTGTAGTGATCAGTGGGTAGACTGCCAACATACAGTATGACCCTCGTGTCCTGCCTGAACAAACACTCCAGTTCAGCCAGAAACACTCACCAAGTGAAACCACTTTGGAAAAAAACCAATAGTGATACATACTGCTCCCTGCTTGAGGCCATTACAAACTTCAGAAATTATACACATGCAGTGCAGTTCATGTAGCATTTGTGTGTACACTGATCAGAATCAGAATCAGAACCAGATTTATTGCCAAGTAGGTTTACACATACAAGGAATTTGTTTTGGTGCATGGGTACCAACAAGAGCATAGATATATACAGAAATAATTAAATAAAATCACTAAATAGAAAATTTACAATAATAATCAAAAGAAGAGCTGTGCAATGTAAATGTAAATACAATCCGAACTAAGGATGTGCGATGTTCAGATCGTGTACTTTCACGTTTATTGTAAGCAGTAACAACCTCGTCTTAAAAACGGTTTGTGCTCTAGAGGTAAAAGAAGTAATGTATCATTACTGTGATTCCTGAGTGAACTAAAGACTGGTTGATTCATACTCTTTCAATGGAAGTTAGTGTAACAAGAGCTTTAATAAAGGACAGAATAATTCTGTTCTGATTTTTAACAGTCAACTTTAAAAACAACAACAAAAAACACTTAGAGCTCTCATTTGTTTTATATAAAATATACAGCTAAGTGTGATATTTGTTCCTATGCTGAAAAAGACGTTGAACATTTGACTTGTGATAGAGAATACTTTCGCTCTGTGCTTCTGACAGATTTCAAAGGAAATATGTTTTCTGTTCATGCTGAACTGCCAGTGGGTGTTTATAGTTGTGCTCTGTCTTCTCCTCTGCACTGTCTCTGCCTCTCACAGTATTCCTGACACGTTTCAAAACTGTCTTTTCTTTCCTCCATGAATGCAGAGTTACTAGTGGGAAGTGACACTCTGACCTTTCTGTCTTTGTCCTCCTCCCACGTTCTCTCTTTTCCTTCCCTTCAGCACAAAGTCATTCAGTCTCTCAAGTTTGTATTCACCTTTTCTCTAAAAGAAGTGTAGTGCAATGTGTGTATTTTACTCTCATCTTGTCCTGCAAGTCCCACAGACCTAATTTGACAGTGTTTCACTACAGAGCCTGACTTTCATCTGTCCAACTTCACACACTCTTCTGCTGCTCTTTACTCATTCTACATGCAATACTTGTGCAACCCTGCCCATCACACAGTGTCTACTAGGTCTCTTTGACTTCTCTGAGCAGAGAGGGTGAGGTCAGCAGATTTCCTTCACAAGGCATGGTTGGTGAATTACTAATAAAACACAAACAGTACTATCACAATAACATTCCCCAAGAGATCCGGCACATGACTATTAAATATATGAATTAATAAATATATATAACTATACATTTTCCAGGTCAGTTCAATTCAATTTGATCTATTTAGCACCAAACAGAAGTTATCTCAGGGTACTGTTCATAAAGGGCAGGACTTGAACATACTCTTTAGAAGATGCACATAACCTCATTAAACAATGACCCCTCTCTGCCTTGCATATAATTTGGTCCTGCTCTACTACAGTAGGTAAAATTACCTCTCACACTAAAATCATGTACCTTGAACATATGTGAATTTCATCCCTCCTGCTGTATGCAGAGAAAAACACGGCAGGTTGCCTTAGTTTCCACAATTCTCCATCAAAACACTTCAGCAGGATAGTACAGGATATTCAGTTTATTTAAGGATGAACTTATGATTCATTTTTGACATTTCAATATAAATCCTCACCCTTACTGCTTCATTTAATAAATAACACACAGAAAAATAAATACAATTTACACATTTAAAATGAATATTGGTCTTTGACACAAACCGTGTACTACACATATAAAATGTAAAATCTTATTTAATAGCTATTATTTTAAATAATTGAATTTCAAGCCATAAATTATACCGCTTACTTAATTGAAATATTGCTAAGCCTAGCCCAGAGTAGCCCTTTTATTGAGCTGTTTCCTACTAATTGTAGTAATTTGAATAACCTCCACCTCAACTGCTCAGTGGGGGGTCTGGTACGGTCCACATGCAGAAAGACTGCAGCTGCGCTTTTCACTGCTAATTAATAATTGCTGCATTATAGTTTCAGACCTAAAGGTTAAGGTTAAGGAGTCAAATTACTGATTCTAGTTTGCAATTGGTCCATAATAATGTTTCAAAGTTACTGTGTTATAATGAAATCATGTTGGCCCAATTAAAAGTGAATGTGTGATTATTTTTTGCTTTTGTAAATTCTGTATTAAAAGATTAAATGTTTTAAATTAAACATTTACTGTAGTGTTTTATTAGGGGTGTGCCTGTTTCTTTTGGGTTGTTTGTAGCCTAATGTTCCTAAGCTAGCGAGTTACTGCTGCATCTATAGTGTGTCTGAGAGAGTAAGTCCAGTTAGCAAGTGTTCAGTTAGCTCAGATCAACCCTTTTACCTTTTACTAGATGCAGCGGGAAACATACTTGGACAAGCAATGCACAGGTATGGTTTATTTTCCAATAATAAGACACACGTTTACATGAAAAAAACATAAAAGAATTCATAAGATTGAAGGGTAAAGGTTGAGATTGGCACATATATCATTGGAAATATGTATGGAAATTCTGTATGTTGGGCAAAACCCCAGCAAACACAGTTTAATCTTTTAATAGCAGTTCAGTGTTGCAAGGGCCAGACTTTTTACTTTTGATCTTACAGCAAGAAAGTCAGAAATCAGAATGAGAAACAGATTTATTGGCATGTATGTTTACACATAAAAGGGATTTGTTTTTTGTACATGGGTGCCAACAATAACAACAATACAAAATAAATTAAACCACTAGGTAGAGTATTTGCTGTAGTCACAGGTGTAATTAATATCGCTAATAATGGCTTGTTTTATTTAGCTTCACCAGTTGCAGGGTTATGTTAATGTGTATACTAGCTCACTGGTGATGCTTAACGAGAAGCCCGAGTGGAAGAGAGCCATCGCTAATGTTATTAATTACACCTCTGATTTTCGAGTAAGAAAAAAAAGATGTGGCACAAACATCCCAAACGAGGAGAGATAAAATAAAATAATAAACGCTATTACTAGCTGAAAGTTGTGGAAATAGCAATTTAGTGTCTCCTGGTTGAATGGAGGGTTTGCTGTTCTTTGCTACTCTGAGCATGAGATAGTAAAACCAGGCAGGTAGAGCATGTTGTCTGTGTGCAGGTCAGGTTGTTGTTATTGTTGTTGGTTTGGCACTTGATGCACATTGGCCCCAAATCAGCAGATTATTTTTTGGAGGTACATCAATCTTTCCAGTACAAACACTTAAATAGCCAAATCCAGAGTTATAGAGTCACTTTCATTCATGTGAGTGAGCTTAAGGCTGAGTGATTTGGGAGTTAGTTTGGGGTTAAAGAAAACACAAGCGCACTCTCTTTCTGGGCCACACAAAGCAAAAGCTATGTAGAAGATCCATGCAATTTTATATCTGGGAAGTCAAATTTGTTCGGCTTATTGCAGAACTAATCAACTTTCATAGTTACTATATACTTTCATCCGACGCTGTCATTTTGTATGGGCAGAAAAAACACACTGGCTTGTTTGTAAACCAGACAATGCCCTAGCAAAATAGTATAAATGGTAAGAGCAGATAGCGGGAAGGGAGGAGAATTGTGACTGAAATGATGTCCAATGTGTTTTCCTAAACACTTTGACCTGGATGGAATATGTCAAGGAAATATGTGAAGGGGAATTCATAAGGACAACCACAGTGCTAAGAGAATCTGACTGCACTTAAATGTTACTGAGGTGGGCTTGCCGTTTAAATGTAGCTGCCACAAGGAACTATGTGATGGCATTATATCTTTACCTTTTGTAAAGGATGGTTCAGAGTACTCTATGATAAAGGAGATAAGAAAGGAAGCATTGAAGCACCTTTCCTTAGCATTTAGAGAATTCGAACGGCTCATTTCACTTAGTGAGGAACCCTTGTAAGCAAAAAGACTAAGCGGCCACAGCCTAATCCTCAGGGCCCTGAGTCTTTACAGAGTTTTGTGGAACACGTTTAGTTTTACATGGCACCAGAAACATGTATATATAGCAACAATACCTGTGGTAACTTGTGGGATATGAGCTGGATTCTTTACATCTCATCTTTTTTATCAGTTTTCATTAGCCTGTCGTGACCTCCACATTCCTACACAGTTGACATTGTAAAGTTTGGCAGAGATACTGCAGGAAAAAGCCCTCAAGTTTTGCCAGCCCTCATATTAATGGTGATGGTATGCGACTAAGTATGAATACAATTTGAGTCCATTTCTGACCGGTTTCTAATGTAACAACATTCATTTCCCAAGTACAGCTCTAAATTAATGAGCCGTCACATTAGAGGCTGTTTTTATTAACACTGAGAACACAGTCACAATAAAGTCCCACCATTCTCCTTTAACTGGCTATTGATCATCTTCTCTCCTCCGTCCCCTCATTTATGAAATGGCCCTGCAGCTACTGGTTCACTCACAGCAAATAAACCTCATGCTGTAATGGAAAGGCAGTAAAGCAGAAATCTGCTAATTATTCCACTTCTGTTATCTCACATTGTTCTGTTTTTTAGCGATACCAGCCCACATCTCATTAGGTGTTAATAGTCAGACATGCAGATGACATTGAACTATTTGATATGAGAGCTGCACATGAACACAACACACATATTTCAAATCTCTGAACACAATCATGAGTTCTGAATTGGCCTCAGAATACAAGCCTAGAGAGTATCCACTACAGCAGTAGCTCCACTTTTAATCAGTAAAAGTAAACCTGCTGGCCAACAAACACATTCTCAACTCATTCACATCTTGTTGGGAACAGGCTAGCTTAGACATTAGAACCTCTTCATGCTCTCTCCAAGTGAAATACTGAACCACAGTACCAACTCTAATCAGTCCAGGTCTTTTCCATCCATCAACTCTAAATTTACATTTTTCATTTGGATCCCAGAGAGAGAGAAATTGTGTTTGTAGTGGTGAACCCACATCCTATATTAGGAAAACATCAATGATCATAAGTCATACGCATCTTTTCTTGTAGGGCGCAGATAAAGGGCTGTTTTTAAACCTGTTTGGTGGTGGGTTTCAGTAAACTTCACTGCCCCAAATTGAAACCAGCTTTAGTGGAAGATTTATCTGTGATCAAGTGGAGCAGTAGAGAAGGGCAGTGCATTTATTGGTGTTCTGTACTGTGCAGAACTATCTAATTATCAAACTACACTGAATTACCTCAGGATGAACTGAATGTTTCAGCAATACACATTTAAAAGCCTTAACGTTGTAGAGGAGGGGAGTGTCACTTAAAATCCAAAGATGTCTAATGTGTGTAAAATATTGCAAGTATTATATGTGCAGAGTTCTGAAACTTTGGAATGGAGTAACTGCAGTCAGAGTTTTTAAACATTTCCTTATTGTTAAAATGTTGTTTTTTTCTATCTCTTTTCCTGTCTCTTTGAAGAAGCTTTTTGTTTTGGTGAGCTAAACACTGATCTGTCCTGGCTCAACCTTCAGTGTATGCCTGTCTTTTGGTTCAACAAATTATTCTTCAGCAGTCCACACAGCGTGTTTCCTACCTGTGTCGCCCACTATCAACTCTTTGAAGTCCTTTACATGCACGGCTCCCTTGCTATTCCATTCTAAGACTCTGCCAACCAACCATGCTCTCACTCACCAGAGAAAACAGGCATGAACAAGGAAAAGGAGGTCCATCAGTCACAGAACAGAGCACCCCTGCCCAGGCTGAACAATGAAAGTCTTATACAAAAATAAATTTGTTTCACCCTGACATCAAGTTTTACTTATGAATTCTGAAATACTGAAGGCTGGACATTACTCATACGTTTCTCATCAAAACAGCAAGGGGTTGATGATGTCATCAGGTGACACAGTGATACATTAAATCCAAAAGAATTTCATTCATTGCTGTAAATCAGAAAATGTTCCCATCTCACAGTAAAATCACCACAGCTGCTGTCACAGTGTCCTATTATTCCATTATTCACTGTCTACAGCTCCAGGATATGTCTCTTGTTCACACTGTGACAGTCTTTCTGCTGTTGTAAAATGGAAATACTGTGTGGACTTAACTGTGTAAAATATATCTGAACAGTAAATGTAATGAGGTGGGTTTTTTCCATACCTACAGTGACAAAGTCTTTGATTGCAGCATTATAAAACTCAGAGAAATTGTCTATAATTGTACTCCAATTGGACCCCACATCACGTGATGTAAATTACCTTTAATTATATTTGAATAACCGTTATGTTTTTTAGAATGATTCCCACACCAAATAATGAGAATTTTAGTTTTCGTTAATTCATTTTAAATAAAACATTTGAATTTTATGATATCATCCTTGCTGTAATTACACGATTGCTATACGAAATGCATTGTGTGTTTTTGTTGTGTTGTTTTAGTTTTAAGTCTAAAACTGTGATGGAGCTCAGCATGCATCCTGGTCACATGTGTGACATTTATTTTTCTTTTAGCTGAAAAACAACAAGGTTGCAACAGTTGGTCAGATAGGACTGAATGAAAGAGGTCAGGATTTCAGGCTTGCTCCTTTAATTGCAGCTTGTCAGCTTCAAAGGAAGATATGGGCTCTCATTCAGTGTGATTTGTTCACAGTCAGGTGTTAGTATATTGATTTGAAAAGTCTTGGGTACCTTCATTTAGCTTGACTCTGGTCTTTTTGCTTCTCATATAAATGAATAATCTGCTCAATTTATTTCATATCTGTAAGTGGTCCTCATTTGCTGCTGAGTGGCATTGCAATCACAGGTAGCTGTTCCACCTACTCTGTCTTCCCCTAACAAGGCTCACTGCTAATGTATCATCACTGCTGTGTTTCTGGCAGAGACGCTTTATGAGAGTGAACTAAGTGGAGGAAAAACATTTGAAAAACTCCATCAGGAAACATGGAACAGAAATCTATTTGTCACCATAAACAATTTCTATCATAAAACTTTTGTGGATTTGCAATAGTAAAATAAATGAGGAAATAATTTATTACTGTAAAATCTGATTTATCAGTCTTTATTTTAATACAAAGTTAATCAGATGACTTTAACAGATGGCTAAATAAAGAAGGGTTGGAAAAGAGTGGTTGGACTGTTTCACAATTTTACTGAATACAAACCCTGATAAACTAAACATTTGTAAATGAAACATGCAAAAAGGGGCCCATGCTGCAGTATAGATCCAGAATAGATTATAGAATTTAAGTCTTTTTCCCACATGAATATCTGTAATGTAATGTAGCCAAGGCAGCCATCTGTCAAAATTACCCAGCTGGACTGAAACCTTTGGCTCAATTCAACTTTTCAGGCTGTTCCGTATTTCTCATGCCAGGCTATGGCTGACTGAGTGTGTGCATACACAGACTCTATAAAGAAAAAGTAAACCACTACAAAATGGTCCTTGGAGGTGAGGCAGTGAGATGTAATTAGGTAAATGTTTTGGCGTGTACATCCCGAGGTTGAGGCTACACTGTACTTTTTATAGTCCTGCCAAATGCAGCTTTAAAGTCTATTTAAGGTTGTTCTTCAGTGAGTCAAACATCGCTTAACTGTCAATGGTCCAGCCTCAGTGAGAATAAGAGGACTTAAAGATTTATTTTCTGTGACATTTAAAATACTTTTAGGATAAATATCACAGAATTATCCTCTGGCAGGTGCAGATAAACTCATCTCCCTGGACCGTCTAGTATGCTGTTCTTACAGTGTGTTTTAGCCTAGCATGGATGAAGTAAGCAGAAGTTTAAACCTAAATTATGTTGCAGTTCAATCAATTACGTTCAATTCCAGAGCTTAAACTGGTGTCAGTTTAAGTAGAGAAACATGATGCTGTTCCTTGTAATGGTTTTCTATGGTCAATGTAAACTTTACATCAGGAAAGTGGCTTTTTATTTCTAGATATCTGTTCTCTTACTGACAGACCTGTATGTCATCACTTGTGGAGATACAATTATTTGGCTCTTTTTCCCTTGATTTGTTTTCTCAGAGGGAATTCTCAACATCTGTTGGTCTTGGCAGCAGTGAGTGGATCATATTTCATGTGGCTAGAACCAGAATCACTGTCAAATGTGGTAATTACTCAGGATAGGGAATATCTCTGGGTGCCTTGAGGGGTGGTGAACCTATTAGTCTGTTGTTTTCTTTAATATCCACCGCCATTGCTCCTGTGAAGTTCCTCACCTCTGACTAGATTTCCCCACTGAGGCAGCGCAATTAAAAGGTGTTTGGTTCTATCTGAGGATAGAAGATGACATGTCTCTCTGTTAGGGAGCAGGTAGATCAATTTTCTTTGCAGCCTCAGATTACGTTGGCCTTTACTCTCCAACAGGCTGATTAAAGTTTTCAGTCTGGTGTTTTCCAGATCACCAGGGCACTGTGACCAATACTTCAATACATGAGTGTTTGTTAAGCCCTGATTGGCAGCAGAGTGACTTGTGGTTGCCGCTCACATAAGCAAACTATTACACTGTTGATGAAATCAACCAGTCTTCTCTCTTTTTTCTCTTCTAGGTAAGACAACCAATAATAGTGTGAGTGTGTGTGTGTGTGGGGGGGGGGGGGATGACAAAGAAACAACCTCCTGCATCATGGTGGTCTTCATAACTGACAGTAAGAAAACCTCTGATATTTCTTAAGTGTCAAGTTTCAAACATGATTGTTTCATCAGCTGATGTAGTGTGCATGAATTTAGTTTCTTGCAAGAGATACTATGATTGTTAATCTGAATCTCTCCCTCACTGTCTCTGTTCTTTCATTTATCTTCCCCTGTTCCTTTTATTCTGGTTGTTCTCTCTTTTTGGGCCATAGTTCTCTTCCTAAAATATGATAAAGAAGCTTTAGACTTAGATTATGGGTCCACTGATTGTTAGTTAGAAGTAAATCGTGATGAGCTGGTGTTTAATAGCAGAAACCTCGTTGGGGCAGAACTGATGTCTCTTTAGTCTGAGATGACTTTCATCTTGGTTGTTTTCCTGCTGTTTTGTGTTTTGTCTGCAGTCTTAGTCCAGCTACCTACCTGTTGCTGCTTCACAGTTGTGACACTCAGCAGTGAAACAGACTCAATCTGCCTGTTTGGTTTGACTGTAGCGATGGATGGTCACACATGCTGGGGTTGTTAGTGACTGTGAGCGAACAGTCTGTTCCTAAATGTACTGTGGTACTGGGAGCCTGCTAATGCATTTAAAAATTTAACTGGGCTGTGTGGCTGTGTGAGTGTTCCTTTTAGACCACATGCAATGAATAATATAAATATACTTTGCAATCTGCAGTACAACGCAGCATGTACTTTTAAACCAGGTGTATTGATCATCTCATGTCATCTGAGTAATTAGACTGCACTCACTGATCCTCATTACCTTCATCTAAGGTCAAACAGTAATCTATACCTTTGGCAGAGACTATCCATCCTATTTTTGACAGTTATTCTTCCAGTGAACAGGAAGATTACATGATTTCTATTCAGTCCACAGCCACACTTTGCTCTAGCAGCACTGCATTGACTAAAGCTTCTGTGGTTAAAAAACTGTCATGATTCCACAAAATACAAAATACATGCATGCTCAGTTGCATCTGCTGTGGGTTAGGATCTGTCCATCCAAACTTATTCATATAAATGGAATTCAGATCACACAGGAGCATTAAAATCTCCCTCAGAAAAGGAAAACATCAGATGTTGCAAATGTAATTTGAAAATTAATGTTTTTTATAATAGAGAGAATGTTAATAGGGTTCTTGTGGTGCCAAAAATAACTGTTTGGACAGAAAGAAATGGTCATGGAGAAAGTAAAATAGAGGGGGACAGAGAGGAGGAGACATGATGTATTTATGGTCTGTGTATGAGACTGTTTGTGTGTGCCTGTGTGTTTGCGTGAGATCATGCGCTTTGTGTCGTACAGACACAATCTGTGCTGTTTAATCCCAGTTTTTGGTGCCAGCTAGAACTGCAATTTGAGTTGTACTTTTGCTTGCGTGTTGCAGTGTATGATTGTTGGGTAAATAGTTTTTTTGTCTTTGATAATGCATTTGTTTTGCAAACGGGTCATGGACTGATGAGCTGAATGAGGGGATGTTGCCTCTCTGAGATGTTGGAGTTGCTTGGAAAGGATGGAAACTGGAATATTTGCTGTTTTTTGCTCCAGCATAAATCTGTGAATGATGTCTAATGCTCTAGAGCCAGGCACTGGACTAAGCTGTTCTTTCTGAACCTAAAGGTTTAGTTAGCTGGATTCTGGCTGTACCTTAATAAAACTTGGTATTTAAAAAAACTAATTCTGATAGATCAGGGATGTCAAACCATGTGCCATGTATCTTAAAGTTTGGTGCCAGCTACACAGCAGATGATTTCACTCATTAGCTCTCCCTTGTTGCTTGAAGGTGTGCTCATCAGTGTTACCACAAGGTGAGAGAAACACAATCTCTACAAGAGAATAACAGGGTGCATGTTTAGTCAGAAAAATCTTATTCCCCTGAAACATGTGTAGGATCCAGACATCAAATGTTTGTAGATGATAATTAACACTGACACGTACTGAGCTTTCACTTCACTTCATTGTGGCCAAGCAGCAGTTGTAGCAGCAGGTTTGCTTTCACAGTAAAATGTCCCAAACTTTGCTTTCCTCCACTTCCAACGGGTGTGGTCAATGCACATTGTCAGCACCAGCGATTATCATCTGTGCATTTGAGTCCCTAAGTAATTGTTTCAGCCATTCAATATATCATCCTATTTTATCCCAGAATAAAAACCCATTAAGACTTTAGTATTTCTTCATTGTCTTTCCTCTTTGCCTCAAGCATTTTATCTCTCTCACTGCTCCTCCTCCTCCTCCTCCTCCTCAAACTAATTACCAGGACCAAGTCTCATTTTTAACCAAGGTTTACTTATAAAAGACAATCTGAATGCAGCATAATGGATGTGACAAGTGAGATGGAACTGAAGCAGGACTGAAAGTAATGAAGCCCTGATTCATCTATCTATCACTGGAGAGAGAGGGAGAGAGAACGACAGATACGGAGAAGGAAAGGTGAAACAAAAGAGACACATGAGACAGGTAAACAAAAGAAGAAACAAAGAGAAGGGAGATAAAATAATGCTCAGCAAAGTTTTCTGTCCTTTGCACATAGTCCAGTGCGGGAATACGATGTGTCTGTGTCTGGCTTTTGGTCTCTCCCTTTCTCTCAAATAGCACTGGACTGAGCTAAAAACAATGACTGGAAGAAATAGCTTTTCACTAGCAAGGAACACACCATTCATGTGATACGTTTCAAAGATTTATTGAACCTCGGGTCCTCGCAACATTTATTGCGAGGACCCGCGGCCCATGATTTGAATTAAGTGAGAGGCTGAGGTGACATAGTAAACCCCCCCCCCAAAAAAACAACTGACAGAGCGGCATCCCGGTGCCGGACGCCCCATGCCGTTGCTAGCAGCTGTGGTCGGTGAACGTGGACAGCCGAGGGCGCCGGCAACCTGGTGGCGGACGCCCCATGCGGATGCTAGCAGCTGTGGTTGGTGGACGTGGACGACCGAGGGCGCCTGCATCCCGGTGCCGGGCATCCCGGTGCCGGGCATCCCGGCCGGTGCTAGCTGCTGTGGTTGCTGGAGGTTGGTAGCTGGGGCCCCTGGCATCCCGGTGCCAGACGCCCCAGCTAATGCTAGCTGTTGAGGTT
>JAVQJL010055392.1:0-13768 GCA_036024295.1 Nannoperca obscura | reverse complement strand
AACGTGTGTGTGTGTGTGTGTGTGTGTGTGTGTGTGTGTCTCTGTCTCTGTCTCTGTCTCTGTCTCTGTCTCTGTAGTGTATGCTACCGTCCACAGAGACAAAGTCAGGGTTTAGCTGTGTCTTGTAATTTATTTATAGTGGCTGTGCAGGTGTGTATGTGTTGTTGTAGCAGTAGGCTTATCAGGGTTTTAAAACGTTAGTTCTGATTGGACAGACGGTCTTGTTATGTTGATGTGTAGGTAGATGGCGGCACAGAGATACATACATACCTTTTGCCTTTTTTCCCTCATCTGTCTTTTCTCTTCTTCCTCACAGGCAACCAGACAAACTGGTGGTGGTTTGGACACGCAGGAGTCGGCGGAAATCATCCAAGGTTTGTATTTGATGAGTGGAAACTGAAACAAAATAAAGACACAATAAAACAAAAGAAAAGTTTCTCACTTGCAAATAACATTATTCTGTCTCTTTGTCCTGAAGTCCCACAGCTGGCAGCCTGGCATCAAAAATCCTTACAGAGGAGTGGTGGTGTGGCCTGTACCAGAGAACATTGAGATCACGGTCACTCTTTTTAAGGTAGGCCGCAGCTGGTTAATTAGCATAATGAACATGAGGGTCTTTATGCTAGTGGATAGGAGTTACAGTAACCTACAAAAAGACAGTAAATGACACCCCAAAGCAGTACAATGTGTATTTTATTACTACATGAAAGGCATTTATCATCAAGTATTAGATAAGTGATATTAAGTGTGTAGATTAAATATTTTCTGAGTGGAGAAAGGATAAAATTATGTCTTTTAATAATTATCAACATCAAATGTCTTTGCAACAGTGAGCTTTATAGGAAACCTTATCTATAGTTTGCTAAAGACTTTCGTGTCAGCCAGGGCAGTTGATGTTGGCACGTTTGATTTGTGCACAAAACAAATTTGGAAAATTTAATAAAGGAATAAAAATTTTTTAAACAGTTAAATTTTATTTTATGACTGGGAGGTCTGTACACATATAGTAATGCATTTGTGTCTGTAAATGACAGGGCTTGTACTCACAGTATCTGTCACCGTAGCTAGCTTACTTAAACATGCTGGGCCTCTGTGCTGACAGGCTAGCTCAGAGCTCAGTGTCTTGTTACCCTCCTGCTGCAAATACCCACCTACATACCTGCCTCTGCTTTGTGAGAGCATTAGTAGCTTTTTACTTTTCGGTCATGGGTGTATCCATTACCAACTACTGTACATAACTGGCTCAGTCTTCTAGACCTACGCTCATATTATGCCACTGCTGTACATGTCAATGTCTTTCTATTCTCAGCCCACGTCCACTTCCTGTCTCAGAGGAAGTAATAAAGCTGTTTATGTAATGAGACACAAAGCAAAGCCACTGAAGGCACAATTCACCCACATCGGCTGGATAAAGCCACAAATCAAATAACATCACCTCTGCTATATACAAGCTTGTTGAGCAGTTTTCTTTCACTACTACTAAAGTTTCTGCCTAGCTGTATAATGTTTGAAAAAAAAAACCTGCACAACAAACATGGATTTTGAAAGATATAGACAACTTACCAGACAGGGAAGGGTCTAACAATAAGTTATGGAAAATGTAGGATCATGAGTTTTCGGAGCTGAGACATACGAGACACAAAAAGTCAGGAAATTGAAACCTCTGTTGCAATAATGACCATCTGTCTTCCAAAATTATTGCTTAATGCTGGTCTATATCTGTAAAAATTGAATACCTTATAACTTACAATTGAGCTATTTCTGCAGCGTGTTGACTGAAGGCTAACAGTGATTTGGAGATGCTCTCATAATCCTGTCTGGCCCGAAGCTCTGCAGTGAAAACAGCTGAGCTCAGCAGTATTGCAGCCTGTACCTCAGAGACATGTACACCAGCAGGCAGCCTTAGCTTGACTGAAATGAACAAGTAATTTAACCGGGCAGCGTTCTGTACAGACACAATCGATCCTAATAGAGACGATGTGTGTTCAGACGCAGTCAGACATTAGGCCATCAGTGCAAGCGTTTGCTTGTGTGTTCACGTAGCACTGGCTGGGGCTGCAACAAACCATTATAGTCAGTATTGATGCTATTCATTTTATTCTTTTACAGACAAAATTATTTGATTAAATAATTTTGTCTGTAAAAGAATAAAACGAAAAGCATCAGTATGAACAATAACAGCATGCCTATCTCATATTACCAGAGCCCAAAGTGATGTATTAGTATAGCTCATTTTGATAGTTAACCCCAAGGTGTTTAATTTCTGATAATGAGTCGGAGACATGCAGTGTGTATGTGTTAGCGGGTGTGTGTGAGTGAAAGAAGAGGTTGATTTCTTTGAGATCTTTGTGTGTCCAGCTGTGATTTGTGGTTGTGTGTATGTGCTCCCAGAGGGCAGTGATCATTTATGCCAGCGCAGTGAGACAGGGCTGCCTGCTGCCTCCATTACTGTCTCTTCTCATCACCTTACAGCTAAACAGGCAGCGAGAGAGACAATACAGAGACACAAGGACAGTATATCCTTATGAGGGAGAAACATTTTTGTGTTTATGTCATGGTGTGTGTTTCCTTTTTGTTCAGTCTAAAGTTTGATTGCCTAATTAAAGACGTCTAATTTACAGTTAAAACACATGGTGAAAACCGATATAGTTTATTAGCTACACCCAGCTAAAACGAATGTAGTCTGAAACAATAGTCCTGCAATAAATCCCACCTTCATGAAGGTTTTCTGTTTTAGAGCGGTGCTGATTCAGCTGTAGTGTCATTCTGAAGGATGTCATTGCTGGTGGTGCCTTTGAACTGTATTGTGTTATACAGAAAGGTGTTTCTGTTGTTTACTCTACCCTCATTGACATAAATGAGGTGGACATGAAGTAAATAGGTTTTTGTTTCAACATAAACTGAACACTATAACCTTCATGAAGGTGGGATTTATTGCAGGGCTGTTTTATTACACTGCACTAATTTCAGCTAGGTGTATCTAATAAACTGGCAACTGTGTACTATTACAGACAGTCAATGGTTGTTGCGACCAGACAAGGAGTCAGTAGCACATTATCATGTGGTTAAAAGTTACCTCATTAAAGGAAAGCATTCGACACATATGTGAGAAGGGAAGTAGGACAGACGAACCAGGTCAGTGGGTGAAGAGTGTTTGCAGACATGATGAACTGTTTCTGTGTTGCAGGTTTTGTGTTGTAAGTCTAAATGAAACTCTTTGCTTAATGAAATGAGTTGTTTCAAGATTCAGAATTATTGAGGGTTGCTTAAGACTTAAGTAGTTTTGATTCTGTATAAATGACCAAACAGGTTGGTCCAGTCTGCTCTAATATACTGGATTTGTTTTCATGTTGCCCTTCAGGACCCCCATGCAGAGGAGTTTGAAGACAAAGAGTGGACGTTTGTCATTGAAAATGTGAGTACTAAATTATGTCTTTGTCCTGTTGTCCCCTTCAATCGTTTTATTTTTGTTATTGCATTGACACTCTCTCTCTTATTGTGTGTTATTAGGTAATGCATTTTTGAGTATGTTTTGTATTTATATATATTTTTTTTTAAACCTTTTTATGGAGTAAAAAAGAAGAAGGGGTACTGTATGATTGGATGCCTTGCTTAAAGGCCCCTGGACTGTCAATTACAATAACTGGTGATGACAACTAAGTAAAACCAGACAGGGAAATAAATTCCTTATTCTCAACTATTTTCTTTGCATTACATATGCAGGTTCTGCCACCATGTGGTCAGCCTGCGCTATTACGTGCTTCTCTGTGTTTACCGCGTACCTCAGATTAAACCACAAGTACTGATGTTGGCATACATGCATGACCACACTGACGTGTGTGAGTGTCATTGTCAGGCCACATCCTGAGTCCCCAACCTCCAGGTGTGTTTGTGCAAATTGCAAATAAGTAATTTAACTACCAACAAAGGTTGGTAGATATGTAGATATGTATCCATTTATGTACTAATATATTCAATTTGTTCATTTTCCACGTATTTACAAGAACTGCATTTTCATAATGCAACAGTTGTTTTCTTACCCTTTTTTGTGGGGGGGGGGTTAGTCATATTGGTCACGCTAATGTTCAAGGCCCCAGAGGGAAGAATGACATGCAGTATAATATAAAAACTAGTACTCGTGGTAACCAAAGGTGGAAAAGAGACTTGAGAGACTTGAGAGATTAATTGGACAGTTTGTGAAAGTGGGAGGGAGGGATTGAGGGGAGATGGAGGGTAATAGAGGAATGGGGAGAGTATTTTGACACGTACCAGTGGTCTGCCAGGAAACTGGAAGCTTCTTTGGCATGGTGTTCCTAAGTACATGTTGCACAAATGAGGCCTTTGTACTTACACATTGGCCTTTGCTGTTTTAGCCTTTAGTAGGCTAATTATTCAAAAATGTATGACTAAGGAGGTGTGGTGGCCGGGAGGTACAGCTGTGTGCTTATCAACCAGAAGGTCATGGGCTCGACCCCGAACTCCCCCGATCACCTCCTCACTTGGAAGTCGCTTTGGATAAAAGCGCCTGCTAAATGTAATGTGATGCTTTCTGTGGCGCCTCCTAAACTCTTAAAGATATTTTGTCTATTAGAATCAGTTTGTACTTCGTGACATTGGAGGAAAACATAACTGCTCATCCCAGTATCATTCTACTAATTGTCAAGTGATAAAATTCACTTTAACTGGGTGCATCCATTGTGTCACAGGTACTTGCAGGACATACACCGACACATATCGCATGGACAGCCTGACCTCCCTTTCAGTGCAGGCACTTGAAGTGATCAAGTGTGTCTGGTGCTCGCATTTGTTTGCGTTGGTATACGTTTTGAAGAAGCCCAGTTTGAAAGCTCACTAATGAAGGCTCCAGGGTGATTCATTCATAGGAACTGTCGCACGTTAGGCCTCTTTCATGTTTCTGATGAATGCAAGCCTTGACACGTGTTGCCAAAACTGCTGTAATAGTGAGAAGTGAAGAATGTCAGTCACTACTTGTGAAAAAAAAAAAAGTAGATATTAAAGTTGCCTGACATTTTTTTGTAACATTAGCTGTTACATCTTTAAAGCAGGAATTAATCCTCAAACTTTAGCAACGTTTAAAAAGCTCTGAAATGACATTTGTGAGAGCAAATGCATCTTTAATGAATACTTTTTCAAAGCTTCCAAATGCTTTGATGTGTAAACTTTTGGACTGTCGAGTGAGGGTGCCATCAATACTGATCAACAAGGATAGACCTCTGAGACTCCTCAACCCCAAGGAGAGCTGGCTGAGTGCTTTGCCACTGTCACTTTCTGTACACATCAAGCTCAAAGGAACGACAACAGAAACCGCTCTACCTTTTTCTCTTTTAAAGAAAGCCGAGAAGACAAGCAGGTCAGCCGGTGTTCTCCGGCCAGAGCGTGGGAGAGAGCAAAACGAGAGCAAGAAAGGGAGAGAAAAAGACAAATTTGTGGGTTTGCCTGTGTCTCTGCATACCTGACTAATGACAGAGAGATCAAAGCCACACCAGTTCCCTGACAGCAGGAATGGAGAGCACAGAGGAGGGAGGAATGTTGGGAGGGAGGAGGCAACCTTCTACCCTCACACACTCAGACGTAGAGGGAGGGCAATGGTGAAATGATGGCAAAAGCAAAATGAGAGAAAGACTAATGATGTGATTTAATGCATTTGTTCATTTAGATAATAGTTTTTAGGAGTTGTTAAATGACAAAGTGCTATATGTGGCCTTTTATTCACACAGAATATTTACGGTGTTCTTTTAAACCTGTTAGGTTTAAGTTATTCATAGGAAGCGAACAGGTGTACATTATGCTCGGTTTGGTTGTTTTTTTTTCCTCACATTTTTTTATTTTAGTAATTTAAATTCAATTAAAATCCACATATTTCTAGCAAACTTTTCATTCTAGTGTCTATAATTGTCAGGACTGTGGTTCTCAGTCTTGACCTTGACAAAAAAGTTATTTTGTTATGTTTAAATCTATTGGTTTAGGCTCAATGTTTGTTTGATTACAGTCTTGAGAACTTACTCTTAGTATGCTAAATGACTAAAAAACAAGGAGTAAGCATGAGACGTATTTACTATGGCTTCATCCACATTGAGTAATTTGTCTGGGACATTTTTTAAATATATATAACTCTTTGTTTCCCGGTTTGTTTGGTACCTAAGCAGCAGTTAGTTACTATCACTACTTCTAATGTGAGAGTCTGAGTGACAGACAGACATATGAAGGTAGGTTTGCAAGTTAAATAATCATTAACTTCACATTTAGTACATAGTTTCAGGTGTGATGTAAGCGATAAAAGTAAAGTTTCAGACAAGACTCCTTTTGGCATTCCTGCTTTCTCACCATTATCAGAGGAACTATATACATTGACCACAAGAGGGCAGTCTACCCTAAGATCTGTAAAGTTGCTTTTTCAAACATTCACAGTTAAAGCTGTTGGATCACCCCCTTATGTCACCGGTGTGTTTGTCTGCGTAATGTGTGCCAGTAGGAAATGTGTGCGTGTGCCTGGACGTGTGTGTGTGTGTGTGTGTGACAAAAGGTACATAACTTTATCTAAACACACTAAATGTTTGTGTACGTGTGATATTTTCATCTGACTTTGCATGAGTGTATAGACAGCTCAGATCCCCCCTCCTCACACGCCACCACCACCTTTCAGGTATGTAAGCTAATATAAAGTCAGGAGCCATGAATGAATGCAGTAGCGGAGGAGGAGGAAGAGGAGAGGTGAGTTCTCCTGACCCCTCATCAGACGGCGGAGGAGAAAGGGGAAGAATACGCCATTGTGCCCGAGCGCTGGAGATGATGAAATTCAAGATCCTCACGCTGTGGCTTCGTCTTAATCTGGGGGCCCAACCTCGCACTAGGCTAATCCCTCCCCGTCGAATTACTGGCCCTGGTTAGATTGTATTTTGTCATTGAAAATGGCAGTGTCAAACACTACCTTTTTCTCTCCTCTATTTGTTCCTCTGCCAAGGCAAATCGCATAATCAAAAGATGGAGAGAGAGAGAGGGCAAAGTAGAGAAAGCGATGGAGAAAGAGAGAGGGAGAGGTGGTGGACTGAAAATGGCTACACAGTAGTATCTCTAAATTGCATGCTACCCTTGCCGTTCACCCTTTTCAAATAGGCGCGTATTATCAAAAAGGTGGGCAAATTGAGAGTCAAAAGATTGGACGGCTATATTTGAAGGCATTGTGCTGACAGGCTCTTTTGTGTGTGTGCGTGGGGGGTGGGGGGTTAATGTGTGTGTGTGTGTATTTTGTTTGCGTTTGCATATCAACCAAAGGTGGAGATGACCAACTTCCCAAAGCTTTGTGGAAGGATTTAAATAACACACACACACACACACACACACACACACACACACACACACACACACACACACACACACACACACACACAAGAGACTGTTTGTGTTTAAAGTGAGAAGCTATCATGTCGGACTACATTGAATATACAGTGATACACACTCCAAGGCCCACTCTCCCTGCTCCGCCCCGTCTCGCTCCCTCCAAGTCCTACTTCACCTTTTTCACTCGCATTACATCAATGTCACTCACAATTTCCAAATCTGTGGCTGCTCTGCCAAATCACCGCTTACACTGTTTGACAGCCTGTCTGCTGCATGTTTCCACATTTTAAATATCGGTTTTGAAATTGCCACTTTAAGGACTCACAGCTTTTAACCGCATCTTTTTAATACTTTAAACCAACACAATCGTTGCATTAAGAGTGACCATGTTTTTATACTTTTTATATTTAAGGGAAAAGTTTAGGTTAAAAGCTTAGTTTTACTTAAATGTAACCATTTTGACCATTGTGAAGTCATTACACTCTGCTTTAATACAGCGTATATAGACCAATATATGACTTTTTTGTCTGTGTACTAGGGCTGAAACATGCAAAGAAATCCTATTGCGATTATTTTGACAGATATTGTGATTCAGTGTTTTTGCATTTGATTTTCAAAGAAGAAATAGGAAAATGATGATTCTTTTGCTGGGCTCTAGACCAAACAAGCACGTTCCCTTACATTCTGAGAATACTGAGGCATCTCTGTAGCACCACAATGCTTAATTCATAATGGTGTGTTGTGACACATTTGACCTTTTTTTTATTGAAAAAAAGACACCTCCTGTGACTTGGATATTTCACTTGACCAAATTGCGATTTCGATAATATTTGGATTAATTGCTCAGACTTACATTGTACTGTGTATTGAGGGATTTTCACCATGGCTTATGATGATAATGCTTCTGTCACCCCTTCGGCCATTTTGTTACTGCTTTCTTCTCCCTTCCATCTCGTCTTCTCTCGTCTCTTTCAGTTCTCTGAGGTGATGTCCTGTCTATTGTGGACCACATCAAACTCCATTAAGGCCATTTCCACGCCACATACCTCCCACTTACGCACACTCATACAAACACACACACACACTCACACTCATCTCACCACACACAGTGTACAAAACCATGAAACCCAACCACTTACACACACACACACACACACAGTCCAACCTACCTCCATCACCTTTACACACACCCCCGTACACAGACACACACACTCACACTCTCTGTATTGTACCCATAGCTATGGTGCGTATACTGCTCCCTCCCTCCCTCTCTCTGTCTGGAACACATTACGTAGGCCAGTGGCTTGTGAGCGCTGACTGGGCCTCGGGGAAGAAAAACACAATTATTTCAGCCCTCGGCTATTCACGCAAAGGTGACAAAAGCTGGTATGAAGTATGAAATCCCAAAAGTTTCTCCCGTGCCGAGGCCGACAAATTGGGATTAATTTGCGCTCGTGTGCACGCGTGTGTCTCCAAAGTTTTCACCTTTGCTCGTTTCCCATTTCTTAAATAGTTTGGGAACTCAAAAGGCCTAATTTATTGTGTCAGAAAGAAGAGCGTGTTCGTTCGCTCATGTTGTTTGTTTGTGCTCGCAGTGCTAGTTTTAAATAGTATATGCTTTTAAGTTAAAAGCTGGAAGGATGTAAATTAGTGTTTGCGTGTGTGTGTCACTAGAGGAAGGCGGGAGGTGTGAGGGGGGGTTCTTAGTATGGGATCACACATTCACACACGCTTTCCAAATTAATTTAATCTAATTAATCGCCCTGAGGAGAGGCAACAGATGTCGGCGATTACCCCCCAATGCCTGGACCCCCTCCCTATGCGTGCACAAACACAAGCACTAGAGACACACACACACACACCCCTACCCCTATTACAATTCTAAATGCTGCCATTTTCTGTCACAAACGCATTTTTTTGTGGGCTGAATAAGAAAATAAAGACGCACACATTCTGTAACATAGAGCAGATTATTCCACACAATTAAACTCACAGCAACAAACAAATCTTTAATGTTAGTGGTGTGTGTATCTGTAATGCCGTGTCTATGGGTGCGTTGAGATCTTCGGTGAGAAACTGCCGCTCTACGTATTGTAGTTGGGTGTCGTGTGTGTGTGTGTGTTAGTGGGTTGTAGGTGGCTGTGGAGGCCGGGTGGTCCCTCCTGTCGCCCTAATAGGCTTACTGGCCCCTAATCCACACCACACCACACCATCACATGGCTGGTCTGCTGACTAACTGCTACCACCACCATGAGGTTTGTGTCTGACTGTATCTGGGTCTGAACGTGTGTGGGGTGTTGGTGTCCTTTTGGGAGACTGTGTATTTTTATTCTTTATTTATTCTTTTGGTGTGTGTATGTGTGTCAGAATGTGTGTATGTAAGAGAATCAATTAGTCAATTATCCAGTTTCTGAAATATGAGAATCTGCTGCTTTTCTCTGTTTATCACTATAAATTAAATGTCTTTGCAGTGCTCAGATGTAACCTGAGCTCTGGGAACTTGTGTTGTGGGATTTTAATTATTTCCTTATATTTTTTTAGATTGGACGATTAATTAGTATATATCTATATTGAAGGCATTCCTTTTCACAGCCATACTTTAATGCATACACTCGTATACACACAGACACACACTGCTCTGTACAGCTTTTGGCACACTGTTGCTTGGCACACACCATATGTTCTATCTTTGTGTGTGTGTGTGTGTGTGTGTTTGTGTTTGCTTACTTACATGCATACATGCATGTGTTTGTTAATTAAACTGATTAAACTGTTGCCCCTGATGATGTGGGGCTTTGCTTCTGTGCTTGCATCATCTTTTTCATGTTGTCTGTTTTTTTTCTTTCTCTCTCTGTGTGGTTGTGTGTGTGTGTGTGTAGCCATGTATTTATCTCTTTTCATATTTTTGTTGTCTGCTTAACTGTTTTAACTATGCCCTGTTTATTCTGTAGAGTCTCGTCCTTGTGTTGTGTTGTATGCCCCCCCCGTGTGTGTGTGTGTGTGTGTGTGTGTGTGTGTGTGTGTGTCATATGTTTGCAGACTGTGTGTGTGCGCCATGTGCACACAGTCTGTGTGAATGTCCTTAAGTTTGCATGTGTGACTTTGTATTTGCGTGCTGTGTGAGAGAGTGTGTCTTGTCCCACTGGTCCAGGTTGTGACCTCGGCTTTCATCTCCTTAGTCTGAGGCTCCTGGAGCCCACTGCGCTCCGCTCCCAGCCAACAACGCAGCAGATGTCACCAGACACTGCAGCACACACACAGACACACACACACACACACACAATCATATGTACACTATCTCATACACACAGTGGCTCTCTTTCATATATTATATACACATAGGCGTGCGCACGCACAAAGGTTCACGGCATGTGTACACATACAGTATATAATCTCACACACACAACAGCACCCTTTCAAACACATACACATAAATACATTTCTAACCCATACACACACATCCATGTCTAAACCAGCCCAAACAGGTTTTTGTTTTGCCTCATACACTGAGGTGTTTGACCTCAAAATAAACCTCAAAACACAAGTGTCTCCTGGGAAACAACCATATTCCCACCTGTGTGTGTGTGTGTGTGTGTGTGTGTGTGTGTGGGTGTTACAAACTGCGGATCATACCACATGCTCAATATTTTGGCAAAACTTAAATAGATGATGATGCATCCCACCTCTGTGAAATACACACACACAAGGGCTGCTGTAAGAGGCCAAAACGAGTTGAGGTATTATGATTGGCTGGTCAAAAGGGGGGGATGTTTAGGTGGCAGAACCTTTAGGATGACAGTCAACTGCTAACTTAATATAGTTTGGCGTGTTATTAGACTGCGCTGCATCTGACTGTGTAATCCCTGCAAGTGAAGGAACTTGCGAGACAGTCTAAACAAAGTGGCAAACAAAGTTATATAAAAGTAACTGTGGTACTGTTTTAATGGTTGTTGCTGCTCATGCCAACCGACCAGTTCTTCACATACAAAATGGGAAAAACAAATCACCATCTGCGTGCCGTAGCATTTCTCTAAGGTAAGCACCTACCTGATACTGGGTATCAGAAACTGCAAAACTAAAACTGCAAATCATTGACATCCTGGTATCCAAGAGGTTTATGACACACACAACATAATCTCTGTGGTTGGATTCCAGCTGGCAACCTTTACTTCAAGCAATCCTTATCTCAGTATAATGTCTGTCAAAATTTGGTCAAAGTTTAAAGTGAAGTTTAAAATGACAAATAAAGACATTTATTTCAATGAAAATGTCGGGGACTATAGTATTTACTCAAAGGAAGCTCATTTCTGTTGCATTATGGTGATGGCTGCTGTCCCAGGCCCAGCCTGTCCGAGTCCCGCAGAGGCTGCCAGCTCACTGTGTACAGGCTTGTGCCAGTCTAGAAAACAGGCTCTACCTCCTCCCCCGGTTACTGCCTCGTGTCCCCAAGTTGACCCAGAAGGTTGGGGGAGATGCTATTTGTTAATGGTGTGTTATTTATTGACTTGTATTTGTTAACGTCATGCCACTCATCTCTTCTTTAAATTGTTCTGTGTGCAAAACCTGATGTGCAACTATACATCCAGTGCTCACCTGCAGCCCCTCGAGTTGCACAACTTTAATAATAAAAAATGAGGTCTTGCGCTTCAATTATTTGTGGAATGTGTTTAAACTTTGACGAATGTTGACATACATGCTCCAGTTGTCAAATCATTTATTGAATCAGTTTCTTTCCCATTACGTGGCCTCCACTGTCTTCCATTTTAAAAATAATTTGTGAGAGCTACAGTCCTGATATCTCTCCGGAGGTTCTTAGTCGTACGTTATTGGTTGTCACTCCGTATGTTATCAGTCATCTCTGAGGTCGTCCTCTGTCACTTCATGGCTTCACGTCCTGTCACCTGCCCTCCTCCTCCTGTTGGCTCTAACCACTCTTCCTCCCCGTCTTCATCCTCATCTCACCTTGTTTTGGGTGTCATGGCGCTAATGGTGGTCGGACAGTTCTGGTGGGAAGTGAGGCGATTGGACGACGACCGTGCAACAGTTATTATCTCCATCTCTTGGTTATTTATTTTTCCTCTGTGCGACTTAAGATGGCTGCTCGCGATGGAGACAGGCCTGTGTGGCCCGCAAAACACTGCCCTCTGCAAATCCCCCTGTTTATCCACAAGCTTGACCCGCTGGGCCTGCGTGGGCAGGTCGTTCATCGGGAGATACGTGCGGTGTGTGCGTGGGTGGTGGCAGCGAAAGAGTGTGTGTGATGAACTTGGGTTAAACTTGTGTGTAGGGTGACTTGTTTGACATTATCTTCTCAAGATCCGCTCACAGTGAGTACGTGCGAGTGTTTGTGTATGAGCATTTTAGGGAGTGAACACACACACACACACACACACACACAGAGTTACTGGCAAACTGAGGCGACTGTTCTGCTAAGTGGCAATGAATAGTGTCTTGTGATGTGCTCTGATGCCAGTGCTAAGCCAGCCACTGACAGTTAGACTGATCCCCAAACATGTCTCTGTCTCTGTTTGGGATATAAATCTGTACTTGGAGCACCGCGCCCAGAGAGGACGGGGTCAGGAATTTGAGGTGACTTGCAGTAAAGGCGTAGCACACCCAGGGGAGTTGATGAGTTGCAAAGGACACATGTATATCAGGTGTGTCACTTGTCAAAATTAGCTATTTTATTTTATTTACCCAAAGGTGAAACTATACACAACGGTAGATAAACACAATCTGCATCATTTGCATTGTATTTCTCTACTCTTTTTTTTGTTTGTTTGTCCCCCTCAATGCTCATTGGTTATGAGTCTGAAAAGTAAAGGTTATTCTCCTTTTTCACCAAGTCGCTCAGGAAAAGATCATAAATGGCTCACCCTCAAATGTAAACGCGTAGATATTCGAGGGAGCTTTGTGTTTTTGTGAGTGTGTCTCACATGTAGATGCACATAAACAGAATTGGGGAACCCCATTGTTTTTTTCGTGGAAAAGGAATTTCAAAGAACAAGCGCTCACCCATGCGCGCGCACACACACACACACACACTAAGGCACACCAGCTCCTTATCCAATCCCTCCACTAATTCCCCCTTGGTAGAAGGTGTTCATTGTTTCTCTTTCATTCTAATCTCTCTCTCTCCTCTTTTTAAAATCCATATTAGATTCTCTTTGAGTTGGCCACAATCAGAGGCACTGAAGCAGAGCATCACCCTGCTAATGCTCTTTGTCTCCCCAGATTTGTCACTTAGCATGGAGAGTACAACTTTGTCATGGAGCAGGGTGGGAGAGAGACAGACTCTCACTTGGTGCAATTGTTTCTTGTCACAGGCCATCTTTGGGGGGGGGGGGGGGGGGGGGGGGGGGGGGGGGGGGGGGGGGGGGGGGGGGGGGGGGGGGGGGGGGGGGGGGGG
>JAVQJL010055391.1:0-15107 GCA_036024295.1 Nannoperca obscura | reverse complement strand
CACGGTCTCGCGGCCCCGGCATCCCCCCCCCCCCCCCTTTGGCGGTCCCTTGCTTCCTTTTGCCCTCTTTATTGGTGTGCTTCATTACCTCCATCTTCCCTTTCCTCTCTCTGGCTCATTCTCCTCCCATACTGTCATTCCTCCTGTCCTCTGCATTCTTTTTAAACTTCGATCGAAGGGAGGCAACCCAGGGAATAGAACATTTGATGCATGTCTAGAGAGTACAAAAGACGAGATAGTTTATTTCACAATATTCACCACTCGGTCCATCACAGTCCATTGGCATTCGAGTGTCCAACACTTCTGAGAAATAAATGCCATAATTCACATTCAAAGCCAGGGTCATGGAGGTTATAATTTTCTGCATACACAAGAGTGTGAGTGGATAAGCGAAGGTATGCTGTGATGTGTGTGGCTATAAGATAAAAAAGCTTGTGAAAAGCTGTAATGACCCATTATTTCACTCTTTCATGCGTACAATCTGAACCTTATCTATGTCTGCACAGAAAGACAATAATGTTCCACCTCATGAATAAAACCAGAGCTTTGAAATCTTTGTTCTAGCCGTGACAGTGTGAAAGTGTATCCTATATCCATATTTTTCTAGTGATAGTATGTTTTCTGCTTCATAGCAGAGCACTACAGTATAATATAAAGCTAACATAATTATCAAAGGTGCTGCAGAAGTGAATCGCCAATGTCATCATCCCATTACCTGGATGCTGTTCAGGCTTTATTATTGTAACAAAGATTCTTCTTTTAAATACTGATCACAATGACTTTAGAAAAAACCTGCCACTTGCAAAAACCTCGAACGAAATTGAAAATTAAATTGAAATTCAAAAACAATAAGTCAAATAAAAAATCCTGCAGAAAAAGCACTCAGCGGTAACAAAATGTGTGTGCCTCAGGATTCATTATATTTTGGGAAGCATGTAACAAAGAGTTTCAACTGATGGGAAACTATCAGTAAAGAGTAAACTTAAATAAAAAGTCAGTTTTAATGTAACTCTGAAAGTGTAAACTGTGAAATGAGTTCTGCTCGAAGGTAAAAGCGTATCTATCATTTTACATGCAGCATCAGTCTCCAGTTTTTCCACTGAGCATCTTCATGTAGCATCCCAAGACGGCCGTACAAATACTTTATAACAAATGTATTAAAGTCATGCTTCCCAGTCTTCACATAAATTCTGGGATGTTTTTCCTTTACGATACTCGTTTACAAAACTATTCTAAAAACCCTCATTTTTTATTTAACTGTAAAAAAAATCACAGATCACTTTGTTGATGAGTCCACAAACTGTCAGCCATATCCACTGAGACATTTGCTCTGATGAAGGTTTCATTTGACATGCAAAAAACAAATAATCATGGCATGACATGATTATTTCACTTTTTTTACGACTGGATTGCCGCCTTTTGGGAGAAACAAATACATCAATCAAACTTCAATAGAAACCATTGCAAAAAGAATGTGTGAACAGTAAATGTGAGTGTTGTGAGGTGTATTCTATCATAAAAAATGGCATTGCAATGTTTCTGAATCACAGAACACTCCAGATACTGAATAGAAAATATTTGCCGTTGTATGTCCCAGTGTCATTAACAGCTATTGTGCTTCCAACCAATCTTTATCTGTATTATCCCCTAACATCCCCCTCTTTCTCAAATCTCTCTGTTTTTAGTCTGTCAGAGGAAGTCTTTTGACAGTGCTTCTCCAAAGTTGGGTGCAGCCATGAGAATAGCAATGGTACAGATGATGTTGAAAACACTGAATCCCACCAGGAACAGGCGGTCGATGACAGCTGCAGCAAACTGCCACTGCTCCGCCAAACTGAGCTGCCGGTCCTGCTCCCTAACGCGTTCGACCAAAAACTGCACCTCCCCCAGAAGAGCCTGCAGCTGGCTGTCTACTGCCACGGATCGAATCCCACTGCTGTGGGTGTGTATAGCAGCCGATCTCCCTGCTCCAGGCCCAGCCTCTAGGCAGCAGGGTCCAGGGGATGTGGTTGATGGGTCAGGGTCTGGGGACACTGGAGTTTCTTGTGGGGATCTCCCAAACTTGGAAGATGGGAGGTGGTGATGGATAGGTGTATCTTCAGCTGGTCCTCCTCCTGCTGCTGCTGCTTCCTCTCCTTCTCCTCCACCTAGTCCACTGTTAACTGGCCCGTGACTTGTGGTTCTGCTCCTCTGAACTGGCTCCAGCTCTGCAGTGGTCTGGAAGGTCTGGAAGCCCATGTAAAGCAAATGACCGTTGGGTTGTGGATGTGGATTGGGGCTGAGATCTCTGTGGCTGGGATTAGGGAGGATAACAGCCTGAGCGTTGGGCCGGTGGGGCAGTGAGTGTGACAGAGGGTGGTTGAGCTGAGCCAGACTGGCCTGCAGGGAGTTGAGGCTCTGGGGGAGGATGGAGGGCACTGGTGTGGGGATGGTGGTGGTAGTGGTGGTGGTGGTAGGAGAGGACAGGGTCTTGCTCTGAACGTCTGCCTGGTTGTTGGAAAGAGTCGGCTCCGATCCCTCTCCTGGACGCTTCATCCGCAGGAACCAAGGAACCCACTGTAGCAGAACCAAGTGCACCTGACACACAAAGACAAAAAATAAGAATATTAAAGAATACAGATGCAACATATAGCTGATCAGGTACAACCACATTTTGTATTCTTATCATGCAGCATTAAACCTCCAGCTTTAAATCTTGGTAAATAACATTTTATCCCAGCTTAAATTTGAATCACTACGTTATTAAGCCTGCTAACTCTTATCAGTTTAGGAACATTGCAACAGATTTGACCTATACTTGGTTTAAAGACACTGAAAATCTCATACAAGCCTTTATTTTGTCAAATCGTGACATGATTGCAATGCACTTCTCATCTATGTTAATCAAAAATCCTTAGACATGCTACAAAACATCAGCCCTAAGGCTTTTAACCAGAACTAAGAGATGGGATAACATTACATCTATTTTTGCTTTTCCACACTGGCTGTCAAATTTGTCTGACGACTTTTAAAGCCTTGCATGACCAGGCAACTAGCTATGTTACTGAACTGTCCTTACTGTCCTTACGGACCTTCACATAATCTGAGATCATCAAGCAGTGGCCTCTTGGCTATCCCAGAGTCAGAGATAAAGGCCAGGGGTGATCATGCTGTTTCTGTTAACATTCTGCCTGAGAAGATCTCAAATCACACTTTTATCATGTAGCTTACCCTGATTTTAGATAATTTCCCTCCCTCTTGCATTCATTTTTAACCACCATGTTTTAAGCATGTCTTTTCTTGATTTATTCTTGTTTTATTTTGTATTTCATTGTACTATTGTAGTTTTGTTATAAAGTATTTAAATGTTGTCATTGATATTGTTTAGAAAAGTGCTCAATGAATAAAGTTTATTATTATTTTATTATTGAAACTCACCCAACGTGGCATGTGTCCACTGTTGGGGTTGTGGTGATGAAACTGAAGGACGATGACCGTGGCTACTACTGACATCCCGACAATCACCATGGTGCTGGCAAAGTACTGACCTGAGAACGACAGGACGGGAGCACACTTCACTCATAAGACTGCTGAAAATCTGTATGCTGTGAACAATATCAGTCCCCCCACCCCCCATAAAAACAAACAAACATCAAAATACACAAACAGATACACACATAGACAGAAAGAAACTGACCTATCAGGGGTACAGAATCTGAAGTGGCGGGCATTATCTCTGCAACCATCAGCATGAAGACAGTCAAAGAAAGCAGAACAGTGATGCCTGGAGGCAGACACGAGGGAGTGGGGAGTGGGTTGCAAATAAAAAGAAGACAGGATATTTTAGAGAAGAAAGTACATGAGTACACTCAGTGGAACAGTATATTTGGTATGTTGCACTTGACTTCTCGTCACGTCTTTCTGACACTCCAAGGAAAACTCATTCGATTTTAGTCTTTTTCATCTTCCTTCCCGCCCTTTCTGGATGTGTTTTCTCTCTCTCCTTCCCTCCATCTCAGCCCTCCTAACAGAAAAACTCTGCATAAATCATGGATGGTTTTCCAGTAATGTTGACAGAGAGAGATTGTAAGAAGAATGAAACAATCCCATGCTTTCATACAGTATGGGTAAAGAATATGCAGAAAGACATATATTTTAGATGGACCTCTTCTTTTCCATTTTCTCATATTGAACCCTTCTCATTGCAACACCATGTCCCACCCTTGTTCTTCTCCACCCTCCTCTTATTATTACTCACCCAGGCTGATCTTCTCCCCCGAGTTTGCAGGAAGCAGAAAGACCAGCAGGGTCATGGAGGAGAGGAGCACACAAGGGATGAGAAGGTTGAGAGCATAAAACAAGGTCCTCCTTCGTAAGGTCACCACAAAGGTAACATCAGGGTAGGGCTCTGCACAGCAGTCATAGAAAACCTCATGACGACCACCAGGGACCTCTGAGTGGACAGAGAAGACATGGATGCAGGAAAGCAATTCATTATACAGCAGGAAAAAAGTGTGGGTTGATAAAGCAAGAAGACAACACATAAAGAATCTCAGGAACCTAGTATAACTACTGAACTGTATTTTGAGTGAAGAGGAAATGGGATGTATAGGGCTGTGAAATGAGATACATATTGAGGACCTACATCATAACAGTATGTTATTGAACAGTGCTGAAACAGAGTGTACAAGGACAGATCCGATTTTATGAAAATCAAGGATGGTGTCTGAAAGGTGGCAGAATATGCTAGAATTATATATTACAGATTTTCTTATCCAATAACATTGTGGTGGTGCAGCAACAATGGAGAGGAAGTCCTTGACTGAGGCAACACAAAACATATTGTTCTGCGAAGAAGAGACATGAGAAGAGAAAAAATAATTTTTGCTTGGCTAATTATTCCATCTGTTGTGTGTGCATTAAAGCATGTGACATTCAATCAGTTTAGTTCCAGTTTATAAGGAATACTCCATCTACTTCTCCTACTAAAATCTTATTACACATCTATATTTATATATACATCTAATTAATCTTTAGGTCTTTACAGGTACAGCACTGCATAGCAGCAATATAGGCACAGTTACTAAGCAACACTTTTTGTCGTCTTGAGCCTCGACAACCTGCCTTACCCACTAGGTCCCATTCTCCATTAGGCATGTATCCTGACACATCTGCCTCCTTCATCTGGAGGTCCAGCAGCCATCCATCAAATGTCCAGGAGCCAAACTTCAGCTCACAGCGCTGGATGTCAAATGGAAACCAACGTACATCCACGTTACACGTGCTGATGAATATTCCTTGAAAAGCAGAAAAAAACGAACAGGGAAACTAACTCGTAGAAAAGTAAATGTCGAGTAAAAACTAGTAATGAGGGAGGAAAAAACTTGATTAAAAATATAGTTTGATGCAGTCAGCTGGAAGTAAGTGAAAAAAATATTAAACATTCTTAGAATTAATTTGCTTCAGCATGAGTAATGCTGTATGTATGCAGAATGACAGAAGACGTGGTGTGCTTTTGAGTACAAGGTGCTGATTAATAAAGACGTACCTGGAGGCAGATACTCACAGAAGCCGCTGGAGTTAACCAGCACATTGGTCTTAAAGGTGGCATCAAACTTATCATGAGCACTGGAGGATAGAGACACAGTGATGAGGGAGTTTAGAGCCCCGCAGCAGAGGGAGCAGCAGCACTGGGTATGTGTGTATGCTGGTATGCCACATACCTGTTGTAAAGCAATATGTCAGGCGTCCAGACCTGCTCAGCAGTGAAACGGAGGTTCTTAACTCCAGGATACTCTGACTGGTTCCACTGCAGGTAGTGGTCGTACCACTGCTGGGAGACACAAGCACAACACAAGTTTTAAATAACAAAAACATAAAGACAAACATGATTATATACACACACACACACACACACACACACACACACACAGTCATTTAGATTTTCCGTATTGTAATTATACTATTGTTGTTTTGGTCTACAGTATTATGTACATACAACATCTTATGCATGTCTCTCCATTCTGAAAGAGGGATAGTTTTTTTCTTCCCAATGGTTCAGGGTGTGAACGGAGGGTGTCGTATGTTGTACAGATTGTAAAGCTCTTTGAGGCAAAATTGTGATTTGGGATTTTGGGATATATAAAAAAGATTCGCTTGACTTGAAAGAGATAAAGAGCTTAGTCAATTTTTATGCTATTCACAATAAGGCCATGTTTTGGGCAGAAGGATGAAGGAATCTGCACTGAAGTTCATATGTCTCCAAATGTCACCCATTACAGGGTCCATTATTATGACACTGAATCCCAACCAGCATCTGGGATAATGTGTAGTTGATCCTGCAAGGGATGGTGGGCGTATACAAAAGGATTTTCATTACACAGATCAATATTGCATTAATAATCGTATTCGTTACACTCACCATCTGCAGCCAGGCATTTGTGGTAATGATCTGGTTCTTTTCATCCTTGTATAACACAAAGCATATAAGAGGATAGGCTCGTACTTTTCCATGTCTGTCTTGAATACTCACACAATACTAACATTTACAGTGATGTAAATACTGACTTTCCCCATGTGCATATGCGCATGTGAGTATATTTCCTGTTTTAATGTATTGTGTTTGGTTTCTAATTGTGTTTATGATGCATTTTTGCCATGCGTACCACATCCATGACTTGCATTAGAGTGAAGGAGAACTGAACAGTGAGAGCCTGGGAGTCGTTCGCCACCGGTCTCTCCATGGGATTGTAGTCCCTCAGCAGCTCCCTGAGCAGGAACCGTTGGTGAGGACCCTGCACTGATACTGAAAAGGGGAGGGGGAGAGAGTTTTGGAGGAGTCAGATCACAAAAGAAGAGCAAGAGAAAAAGTGACACTTACAAAGAGAAAACTGTGTCAGGAAAGACAAAGAGAAGGCAGTGAAGAGAAACCACTAGCAGAAAAACGGTGTGATTACAATGATAGAAGGATAGTTTGAGAAATAAAGTGTAGGCCAGGTAAGAAACAAACTAACTGAGGCAGAGTAGACATGCTCCAATGGAGGGGTTTAGAGATGGAGTTGCTCTTAAAGTGGATGACACGGGACAAGAGGAAGGAACAGAGAATGAAAATGTGTGATAAAGAGAGGAAAGGATGCTGGAAGAAAAAACAGGGGCAAGCAGAGAGAAAGAGTCCCACTCCTCCTAATCAATTACGTCTCTGATTGATCACCAGCAGACAGTCCTTCCACCGCTGTAAAAATGTCAGTTTCATTCCAATGCAGGCCATTAAACACAGAAACACCCCAGACAGACACACACAGCACTCACGACAATGAGAGCGGGGACCTGTCTCTCTTCGCCCAATAACTCCACCAAGGGCTTCAATTCTCAACTCTCTTGATTCTTTTTCCACAAGGCAATCATTTTGTGTGGAGGGAGCTATCATTAGATATATGAGGCACACTGAATAAGTTTAAACTACTACTATACACTTTAAATAGCTGCACAGGGCCTGTTCTGAAGCCTCGTACATATACAGTACATATCACATTACATAAAATATATACCATAGGAGTGCTGAATAGTATTAGATTAATGTCCTTACTGTGTGGTGTCAAATCTATATTCATTCACCAACTAGACCTTTATTAACATCAATATGACATCACAGATGGTATGCCTATAATTCAGATTAATAGTCCCTAATGTCCATTATGTCCAAATTAACTACAAGTAGCCTCATAATAACCCTTCTCTTTCTCTGAGCATATCTATCTACTATCTATCTATCTATCATCCATCTATCATCTATCTATCATCTATCTATCTATCATCCATCAATCATCTATCTATCTATCTGTCTACTATTTATCTATCTATCATCCATCTATCATCTATCTATCTATCTGTCTACTATTTATCTATCTATCATCCAACTATCATCTATCTATCTATCTATCTATCTATCTATCTATCTATCTATCTATCTACTATTTATCTATCTATCATCCATCTATCACCTATCTATCTATCTATCTATCTATCTATCTATCTATCTATCTATCTATCTATCTATCTATCTATCTATCTATCTATCTATCATCTATCATTTATCTATCATCTATCATTTATCATTAATCTATCTATCTATAAATTGCAGTATTGTCTATAACAAAAAAATGCACAATTCGGCTATGAAATCTGCAGTTAACATAATTGCATTTCATACTATAACTTGCTCATTAAAAAAAATAAAAAAAATTTCCATCTGGCTGCACACCAACAAACACTCTCCTGGTGTCCAAGTGAGTGGCTGTGCGCACAGTTATTAGGAAAAGAGTGCTCAGTGGCACAGACATGCAAGAGCACATACAGTATATACAGCACATGCAGAAAACACACACTTGTTCGAGCACAGTCTCACTCAAAGCACCCATGAAAGTCACTCACCCCGCAGCAGAGTCGCAAGTATCAACAGCCAGAGAGCCATAGCCTGCCACATACTGCATTCCTCTGTATTAACAGAGAAAGAGTGAAAGAGGGAGAAATAAGGACAGAAGATGAGGGAGGGAGAAAAAAGGAGAGTGGAGTAGAAAGCAGGGTCTGTAGAGAAAGAAAGGTTGTAGAAAACAAGTACAGAGTGTGATACCGGCAATGGCAGCGAAGGGAAAGGAGGAGGAAGGGAGAGAGAGCAGGAGAGACAGAGTGGATAAGAAATGCAGTAAAACGAATACTCGTAAGAGGGAGACGCTGTGTGTTGGAGTATAACCTGACATACAGCTCAAAGCTACAAACTTGCCATTTATGCTTCTCTGCTTCTCAATTCCTGCATACCTTCTGATATGCACTTATCTGTCATCCTACTGTGAAAGCTTGGGATGGAAATAAAAAGAGCAACGTAACACTAGTGACCTTCTAGGAAAGATAAACACATCAAATCAAACATCACACCTTTTTTAATTATTACAGTCTTACTCATTTACACCAGCCAGCAATATTAGAAAGCTGTTTTGCTTTTTAACTAGACAAATCTGAAATCAGTGCATTCAAAGAGCAATCCTGACACCCACTGGATATATTAGCAAAGTGCAAAACATATCTTGCCAGACAACCTGTGGTCTCACAAACATTCACTGTATTATAAACACATTTATTGTGAATCCCAGTTCTCAAAAGAATTCCTTGATTTGTTTTTATGGCGGTAGAGGACGGCACCTTATTACACGTTCAGGGTTCAACTGAATATTTTCTGTCTCTCTTTCTCTCTGGTTTTATTAGTTATGAGATGATAGCATTAACTGTAAGCACATTTCTCTTCCCCTATAATATAAATGTGAGGCACACAAATTTAAAGACAGTGACATACGTGTTTGTTGATCATCAATAGACAACAAACAGACTTTTTTGCCCCATTTTATCCTGTATTTATACCTATTTTAAATGTTTTAATCATCGTGTTACAGTTTTTTATCTGTACTGTCATATTACTATGTACATTCCTGTTTATTTTGAACTGTGTAAACCTTCGTCTTTGAACAGTGCAATATAAATATAAATGACCAAAAACAAATTCAGTTTGAGCGACATAAACGTGTAATTTTGGTAACAACACGTTGTAGTAACAGTGTAAAAGTTTTAAACTGATCGTAAGTCCCTCTGTAAAGATATCCACCACAGATGAAAGCGAAGGACACGTCTGAAAAATATTAGAACCTTGCCGATCAGGTCGCGTCATCCACATGCGACCTCTAGCTGTTTGTCGCAAGCGATACGCGTCACTTATCGCGCACCAGTTCTTTGATTGTTTGTATCACCGCATTAAAATATTGCACACCAACAAGAGCCTACTGAGGCGAAACACTGCGAGTTAAGGTAACCGACTAAAGCGGCTACGCTTCTTTAAATCATTTTTATGGCTTGGGTGAAGAGTAGTTTGTGTGTTTTGTGTTAGCAGACAAGGTATTGGCTGTGCTGCAGGCGGTAGTTAGAAATGGTGCAGTGCCAGTGCGGTGTACTGCTGCCAGTGATGAGCTAGCAGGCTAGCTAGCTGGGGGAGGAACGATGTTCAATTGGCTGCCGTTCGCTTTAACGTTGTAACATATTTAAAAAAGTTAAGAGATGATACAACGCGTGTCTAAGTGGTTTTGATACAATTTAAGCATCGCGTATAACCTGTAGCTGTTGAAGTTACAGCTTTATGTCCCTTCAAAGTATAACCGCAGGCTTGTTGTGCTCCTTCAAAGTCTGCGTCAAGCAAAAGCAAAGGATAACAGCAAGGACTGTCATCCGTTTCCCTGCAAGCGATTAACCATCCTAAAATACTCTTAGCCTATTTTAAATGGACGTGTTTCCATCTCTTTTGACTCACATAAACCACAATGATACATTTATTTTAATGTAAGGATATAAAAGTCATTTTCTGAATGTCTCGGTCTTTTATTTTTGTATGGTGACATCTTATCAAACTTATGTCATAGCATGAGTTTGAGTCGTCCAGATTAAGTTGACGATCTACACAAATGTGAAACTGTGTGTAGACTGTTTTTATATATCCTAACGTTACCTGGCTAAAATAGCTTTTGTAATAACTGTATTTTGTAATTCAGCATGGTACATTTATACTTAGAAAAGATAAAAGACTGAGCTCAGAATTTTAATTGAATCAAATGGAACACAAATTTTATTGAATTAAATAAACTCCGTAATTAATATATGCTAATACTGAAACATATTGGTGGGAAATTGCTCACACTGATGTAAAGTTGGACTTTGATGTAGTCATATCTTTGTCTGGGTGCACGCCTCCCTGCTGTATACAGTTAAACTGTGTGCATTTTAATGAGTAAACACAGCAACTTTGCCACATCCACGTGTGAAAACGGGGGCATATTATTATTTTAACCACAACATGTGGCTGTGCTACTCGTGTGTTTAATAGTGACCTTCACCTTATAGTACTCTGACGTTATTTTCTTCCTTCGTGTCACAACCCTGTTATAAGATATTGCTGTGATATTTGTATCTCCCAAAATGTATTGTATTACTATCGGTCTCCATCATTTTCCCTCCTCCGTTTTATTTTTAATGTGAGTACCTGATCTGACCGTGTGGTGTACTGTGTAGGCTACAGCGTGCGTTCAAGAGAGGATGTCCTTGTAGCACCATGCACAGGCACATTGATTGTTTGAGTTGGACCGCAGAGCGACCTTTTTAATTATGACAATGAGTCGACAGGCACAGAAGAGTTATACTTTTATTCTGTTTTTTTATACTTATTCACAGTCTGGCCGTCATTATGTCTGCCTGTCGGTCCTCGGTGCGCCTCTGGGGGGTCACGTGACCAACAATAGAAACTTAACTTTTCCTCAGAAATGAAATCTCCTACGTCACTCTGTTTCCTTTCACTTGCACCACCCAGGCTGTGGCTTTCCTTAACTTTCGTGGTGTAATCGTAAAGCAACGCTGTATTTACAGCATTTATAAGCGAGCGAAGGCGCTGGTGTTTTCATTGTGGAAGCTACCGAGAGGACCTCGCTCATCCAAAGCGGAAGACCCTGCGCGTCGAGAATACGTGTTGCCTTTTAAGAAATTAAACAATCCGATAGTTTAACAATTTCTAACCTACTACCGGTCCCGAGCTTCCTTCACGCGGTTACGCTATGATTAGTGTCCTGAAAGTTACTATTATTTTACATTTCCGTGCGTCATCACGTCATCTGGCCATTGGGAAGCTGCAGGACCAGCAGCATTAAAAGCTCCCACTTTTTACCGCTGCCGCTTTAATTTGAGCTACTGTAGGTGAAATCCTTAATACTCTGAGTCCACTGGGCCTTGTTCTACCTGGAAACGTGGTGTGTTGCGTGTACATGTGAGGATTTGTGCACCGGGCTTTGGAGCATGTAAGGTTTCGTTTTTGCACTGCTAAGTTGACAATGGACACGAAGGTCTCTCCGTGATGGAGAAAGGGGTTACGTTGAACACCAAACTGTGCATTGATGGTATTTAGCTGTGGCCTGACATGGCAGCATAAAGTGTACAAAAGAGATGATTCATCAGTTGTCAGATGGGTTGTCTTGCCTCTGTCCAGGCCCAAACCAGAGAGGAGCATAATGAGTGGCTTCTGAAAAACACAGTGTTGTTATTTTGGCTGTCAACTGTTGCCTTGCATCAGGGTCAAGATGAGTCAGCTCCAGCCCCTTTTGGCCCCTGGGCTGCTGGCCCTGTCGGCCCCTATTACTGTGATAAACCAACACTATGGTGTTTTCTATTGAGGTGGCGGCGCTCAGGCCTGTTTAGCTCTCTGTGACAGACCAGTGATGCTGACTGGGCCAGAGGGGATGCAACCTGACTCAGTATTGGGTGTCCCCGTGTTGTACGTCTCACTGATACAGACATTATTGAGTGTTGTTAGATATGACACTTGAGGCAGAATCAATGTTTGTTCTACCATAGGAGGATATTAGAATTCTGAACTATGCCGTTTAGGAGCTACATTTCTTGTACGTTTTTTTTGGGAGGAAGGAATAAACCTAGATCTGCAAAACGTTGGTATAATCCATCTAGCAACCACATGCTTTTCTGTCCACAGACAGGCAGCTGTTTACGTTCTCGCGTCCTTGGAACTGTCCTTTTTGTCTGCATGAGTGTCTCACTTTTCCCCTCTGCTATGGATCCAGATCCAGCAATAATTTGTAAGGCCAGAAATAAAACAGAATAGTCACAAGAAGGTCTGAATTATTAATCACCATCCTTTTACCCTGGGATTAAGTTTCAGTGGGACTGGGAGAGACAGTATGTCACCCTGCATTATCCTTGTAGACTGGCTTGGGTACAATCTGAACATACACACAGCAATGTTGACTGTTTGCATCATGTTAGAGCTTATCCTCTGCGCATAATCCTAATCTTTTTCCATAATACCCAGATATTTCATTGTCCACTCACTGTATATTTTTCTCCCGTGCATTTCAGGAAGGCGAGAGTGTAGGATCAGTTAAAAACAGCAGTGTCCTCTGAGCTAGTATAGATCCACTGACTTGTCCAAGGACACTTGAGCAGGTTGGAGGCTTGCCAGCAGTGCTTGAACTTGTGTTACCGGCTGGAACAACTGGCTGCCCTCCCGACTGCTGCTCTTTCTTTCATCATTAAATTATCTTACTGTTATTTATTTCTATTTATCAATAACATTGTCCTTTGTTTGTATTTCAGGTGCCGTCAGTGTGCAATTGGCCTTCCCTGACTTTCCATCAGGGTCTCCTGTCTGTGCTAGAGGAAGTACACTCGTATACAAGCTGCACATCCAGCTGTACCGGCCCCCTTCACGCTCAACCCCTGCGCTATGAGCAGAGGTAGAGGAGGGCCTTCCAAAGAACACTACCAGAGGCATCTACCACCTGACCTCCAGGCCAAGGAGACTTACCACAGACCTGGCCCACCCTCATTCTACCCCAGATCTGGCCCACAGCAAATCCCATATTCAAGTTACTACAACAGCCCTGGCCGTCCCGTAGGTCCAATACACCCCCCAGCTCCTAATTTCAACCCCTCTGCTCCACCCCTACCAAACCACAATAAAGTGGCCCCTAATCCAGTAGCCCATAACAGCTCACATAATCAGAATCACTTTCCCAGCCCTGCTCCCAATTCCTTCCAGTACCAACAAGTAGAGTTCCTGAGAGGAGAGAGCTCTGAGGTGCCACAGTTCAGAGCCAATCCACGTGGAGGGGGCGGGGGAGTGGTACCCGGCAGGCCGCCTAGTTCCTCATACCAGCCCCAGTTAGGCTACAGTAGATATCCAAGCCCCAACAGCAACCCTAGGGGAAGAGGGGGGTATAGTCCGGACCAGAGTTTTGTATACCCTTACAGTGCAAGAGCTCCGCAAGGAACCCCAGGCCCTCGCCACCTGAATCAAAACCAGTTACAAAGTAAAAACTACCACCAGTACTCCAACAGACAATGGTGCGACCAAACAGATTCTCTGTACGACGGTCTTCAGAAGTTGTCCCTTCATAGAGACAGGCCCAACAGAGGAGGAGGAGAACGGTTTGACAGACATCCAGCTGCATCCAGCAGCTCTGTGAATTCAAGCTTCCCTAAAGTCAACATCCCTCTTACTCCTGACATCCAGGACTTGGTTCACAGGGCTTTGGCTGCTCTGAGGCCAAATGACTCTGTCTCTGCAAAGTTGTTAGCCAAAAAGCTGCGTCTGCCCAAAAAAATAGTCAACAAGGCTCTCTACTCTTTGGAGCGCTCGCAGAAAGCCTCCAAGCAAGGACTCCTCCCTCCTGAGTGGACTCTTTACAGAGAACCTCTCAGAGGCGGGGAATATCGAAGCTGCGAAGTACAGAGTCCACCTTCCCAACTGTGTGTCAGCTCAGAACACCCTGCAAAACCTGAGGCCAAGGTTGAGCTAAAAACAGAAACAGCAGAAAACAGAGGACAAGCCAAAGAAGAGGACTCGGACACAGAACCCAGTTCTTCTAACTGCTCCTCTTTAGAGTCATCTGACTCTGAAGAGTCCCAGTCACCAGCAAAGGGTCAGCTCCAGGAGAAACAACATCCCAGCACTACAAGCTCTCCTGATCAGGAACTTAATTTCCCCACAATGACAGACCAGAAGGAGCTAGTTCTGCAGTACCTCCTGCGTTCAAGGGAAGCAACTGCTCTCGTCATAGCCAAAAACATTGGTCTCAGGAATGCCAAGCAGGTCAATCCTACCCTCTACTCCCTGGAGAAGCAAGGCGAAGTCATTAAGAATGGAGAAGTCAACCCCCCCACCTGGGAGCTCTCCACCCGCCGCAGAGAGAGGATTGAGAGGAGCATTAAAGCCGCACAGAGCGCCCCAGCCGCCCCCTCAGCTGGGGTGCAGATGGAGGTAGAAGTCAGTAGAGATGAGAAGGGAGAAGGATCCTTATTTCTGCCCTCGCTACCACTACCACCAGTACCAGGCCTCAAGCCACTGCTACTTACAGAGGGTTGGCTGTCCGAGCAAAGTCATAGTGAAGTGGTAGGAAAAGTTTTCTTTGCATTTGTTTTATGTTATTATGGTAAATACATTCTTATAAATATAGGACACCTTAAACATGACATGGCTGTCATATGCTTCAAAAGCTAAGTAGAAGGGCTGTGTGTGTGTGTGTGTGTGTGTG
>JAVQJL010055384.1:0-26101 GCA_036024295.1 Nannoperca obscura | reverse complement strand
TAGCCACGTTTACCATAGTGTGTTCTCAGACACAATAAAAGAACATCTTTCTTTTGAAAAACCTCTTCTCGTGAGTCGTGCTTTTGGGTCCAGTCCTTCGTTCCACCAGTCGTGACACTACCCAGTGTGAAAGATGCTGGCGAGATGGAGGCTTGCCTCTATGAGAAGAGGACCAAGGTACAAATAGCTGGTTACTCTTCCTAAATTCCTTAGCCCTGTCTAAATAGATGTAAGGCTCTCTCCCCCTCTCTCTCAAACATGCACCACTTCAACCCATACCATGAAAGTATAGATGGTGCCCTGAATAGTCTTAATCACCCTCAAGAGCAGGCCCAACTCATCTAAATGTCTCATGTGCCAGGCCCAAAGAGCCAGTCTCTCGGGATTTGGGTAATATATGACTGTCAGTATATGACAGACTATGTCTGTGTGGCACTAAAGTTGTATCCCAAATCGTGTACTTGCATACTCAAACTTAGTATGTGGAACGCTGCACAATTCTTGCCCTCAACGGTCGCCATCTTGGCTACGTAGCGCGGCTAAAAGTAAAAGCACGTTCATTTGTCTTTCATTTTTGATAAAAATCTATTAAGGTTGAGTAAGCAAACAAGCTGGCAGATATTCTGGCGTCCCCACACCAGGAAAAGCACCATTATCGGTTGGTTTATGTATGTCACAACTGTTGTATTGTCACAAACACATTTATATTTATATTTATATGATGGAGCCTCAGGGTTCCATGCTAGGTGCCATTCATGCCAATGAAGCATCTATTACCAGACTTTCCCTCATCATTACTGTTCCCAAGGGACACCCCTGTCGAAGATTTACAGGTCTCTCCAATGACGGACAGCCAGTAGACATTCATGGGAAACGTCCACCATCCATTTACGCATAAGAAGGACACCCAGCGTTGGAAGTCCTCTTCATCCTCATTGTTTTCCTCGCCAAGGAGATCCACATTAACATAATCTTCATCTTCCTCTTTGCAGCCATGCTCCTTCTCAGAGTCAAGGAGCTGACTGAACAAAGGGGGGAACTCTTTGTTGAGGTCTGAGGTCCAAACTGGTTTTTCCATGCGGTGTCAGAAAGGCAGGGGGTGTTTTTGAGGCTGCCAACACTAGCGAGTGTTGCTCCCCATCTCACCGGTATTGCTAGCATATGGAACAGATACGTTACTCACTTCTGGGAAACTGAATAAACTAACCCTCAACATAAAGAAGGCTTACATTAATATTATGTCACACTGAATAAATAAAGTAAAAACAAATGGCATTATTGGGAAATGTTTTGTAACTGATATTGAAAAGTGATGCATAACAAGAAGCTTTGGACTATTGTGGAATTTAAAACTATACATGATTTCTGAGAACTGAAATACCAGTGATCTAATGGGGTAATACAGATCATTTTGGTGTCACTTCTCAGAAGCTGACTAATAGGCCAATCTAAAAATATACATATATTATGTTACTTTAATTGTTTTCCTGTTCCACTGCCTGCGGCAGACAGATGAGGTGTAGACAATGAATACAGAGAAAGTATAGCACGACCAGATCTTGACTCCATTGTTATGCTAAACTGGGGTCAGTTTTGGATAACCACAGTCCCTTCTCTGACTTCAGATCTGGTCCCTTGTTACCACAGTCTTCCATTATCATAATCAACTAGCAAAGCTCTGGCCTCTGGTCTGCAATCAGCTAAATCAAGGACTCTTCACAGGAGGGAGATAACGCAGGACTGCATTTAGTTTCTATGACTACATGTTCATAATTTTGTAACCATTTTACATTAGGACATGTAGGCATAGTGAATGATAACACAGTATGATGCACGGAGCTACAGTAGTGCTCACTCTTTCTACAGCGGAAGAGTTGGTTATCACATTACTGCTGTTGACACTGATGTTAGATTTTTCAGCTAAGCCATCTGCTGCTGTCACTGTCACTACTAAGCTGATACTGTATATTACCGTGGCAACAGAAGTTTCTCACCTGTCATGCCAATGATGCTGATTTGAAATGAGTTGACTTTGTTTAAGGACAAGCTAACCTTAGCAACATCCACAATGCCATTCAGTACTTGAACCTCTCAGTGTATGTCAACAATACCAACATCATGTACTCATATCCTTCACCATGATTGTCTGAATTCAGGCTTATTATGGAGCACGTTGACAGGTTCATTTTAAAGTGTGTTGTCCTTTGATTTACACATGGGACTGCACGGACAATTTTCCTTTCACGAGCAAGCCCTGAATCTGCTGTGCGTCAATGTTTAAATGTGTGTATGGAAGTGTAGGTAGGGTTTATGTGTGTGTGTGTGTGTGTGTGTGTGTGTGTGTGTGTGTGGTCTGAATACAAGTGACCTTTAATGAGTTAAGGGGATCCCACTACGGCTTTCCCAGACACACACTGACCTTTCAGCCCAGACAGGGCAAAGGGGAGGTGTGTGTGAGAGTATGGACAAGATGAAGAAAATAGAGAACGTGTCTGATTGTGTTTATAATAAATAAATTCATAATATTTCAGAAAATAAAAAACAAATGCAGTACTTGCATTACAAAAGAGTTCAATTCACTCTTCAATTCACCCCAAATACTTACACACTCTTACTGTACCTCGTAGCATTTTGAGTTTTTGTGCTAACATTTTATACTGTATGTAGTATATAGTATAGTGTATATAGGTTAGATATGGCCTCTGAAATTTCCCTCAACCCCATGTAATTAAGGGATAAATACATTATTTTGCGCTGCTCAAACTTCTCTGCAGGCTGCCAATCGTAGAAGTGGATCATCGCAGTGCATAAAGTCACAACAGCAGAGCAATGAGCTGACAAGGTTTATTAAAAAAATGTCATTTTCTAATGAAACGTTTACTGAATATGGTTACCATGAAGCTGCATATTGTGGCACTGGCATTAAATACTGTATGTCATAATCCACACGTACATAAATGCAACATATCGCTATATAATAATGGTAATCGTGAAACTAAATATGGTGATGAAGGTAACATTTCTACAGCCTGCTGGCAAGTGATCATGATTGATTACAGCAACTGACAGCAGTAGTCTCAATAGAGCAGAATGCAATTCACATCCAAGATATGTAGTGTTATTAGTAAAGGGATGCGAATCCCTTAAATTTTACTGCAAAATCTCTCACTTTTTACTTACCATGCAATGGAAACCCACAGCTCAGGTGCTCAAGCAAGTAAGTAGACACTTATTCGAAAATGATCGAATAATGAGCTTTTGATCATATCCCACGATTTCTTCAGCAGATGGAGTTTCCCCAGTTGTCGTGGAATTGTAGATGTTTAAATCTCGATTTTTCTGAGGATGTCGAGGATGTCCATGTTGGCTTAAAAGTCGAGATTGTTCATTCTTGACCTTGGGAACAGCAGTTGAGAAAACAATCTTTCAACAAGGTCCATCTAAATTGGAATCTGGCTCTTTATTTAACCTTAATATTAATTAAGCATATGACATAATCAAACATAACTCCGTCAGTGCAATTATGTTTTTATATCTGCCTTTAAATATAGGATAGGGTCCCCAAAGCTCTGAGCAACACTTGAGTGCTGTTTCTCATAAATGACCAACACATCACTTTTGGAGCACAACACTGATGTCACCATGTCATGTCACGTCAAAAGTAGTATTAAATTGGAGCCAAAACAATAGACAATGCATCGCTGTCCAAGTGTCTTCAGTCTGTAAATCTGCATGCTTTTGACAGAGCCCTCTTCCCTTAAAATGAGCTGGGGGAGGGCCAGCTCCCGCACCCTCCCTCCGCCTCCGCCTCTCCCTTTCTTTCTTTATGTGAAATGCCGCGAGCATCCACGGTGCTGAACTGTCTCTAATCGATTTGTCTGTGAAGGCGAAGCGTCACACTCAGAGTACCACAATGCAATTCTCTCTCTCTCTTGGTGACATTGCGCCCCCACCCCGAACACCTAAGGGAGCCTGAGTGAAGCTGAGAGACTCTTTTGCTGGGATAAAGAATGAGAAGACACTTCAATCCACCAGTAACAACAACAAAGCAACACTAATGCTGATGCTAGTACTATTACAGAGTGTTAATATCACTATTGTTAGTATCATCACTACTACTGCAACACTCTTGCTGTTAATAATAGTCTCAGTGCAACTATTGCTACTTTAAAGACACAGATAAATTGCAGTTAGAGTATCTTTGGCTTCCTTAATGTCACACATTTCCATGTGCAATAATTTGCAGAGCGAGGTTTGCATTTTTGAGGGATTTAATCAGATCGCACAGGGATTTCATTTGATCTCTTAAGAGTGGACTTACTGAGCATGGAATCTCTAGAGAACCACAGCATTTTTATTAGCTGTAGATGACTGTTTGCCTCCACACACACACACACACTGATCTAACACACCCGTGTTGTTAGATTTAATTGGAACATAGCAACATACACATTAGGAATTTGGAATTGGAAGTTATTAATTTTTTTCCAACTGATATCCAAACACACACCTCCCACCATGATATCACTTTGCTACTGTAGCTACTACAAGCACAAGCTTATACATTAATCCATGGACTGTATATAAAGATGGACAACGTGACAGCTCCCCAAAAGTGAAGCCTAAACATCTGTATTGCTCCCTGGTGGCTGGCTGCAGTACAGTATAGATCATAAGCCCTGTCTCCTCCTTGTTAGCGGATGGGACATGGGCCAAACTGAACGTCAAACCTTTTGACAAAAATGTTTCCCAAAGATGATTTCTCTCATATAGGTAGTTTTTCCTGATAAGTTTGTTTTTAATTTGTTATTTGATGCTATAAAAACGGGGTGTCACGTCATGATTGACAGCTGTGAGTGTGCTGTGATAGGCTCAGGCGGTTGTATAGGAGGGAACTCGGTATGGATCACTAGTGCGCAGCATTCCAAATGTGCAAGATAGCTTCAGTTTTTACAATGGGAGGAAGTGTAGACGTGTCATTCATCTTTAAATACAGTCTATGCATTAATTCAATCAAATCCTATTTTATTGAATAAATGAATCTATGCACTGCCAATTGCAGGATGAATCATCTCGTCTGGGACTGAGTTCTGCAAGATGAGAAATGTGTGCGTCACCACTTACTGAGTGGCCGGAAAATAAAAGGGTAATGCTCTACTACTTTTTAGTGTATGTTTAGGTTGTATGCCAAATTAGCACCAACCCATTTTTTGCTAAAGTAACATTCATCAACTGTTCAAGCTAATAAGGTCAAGTGAAACAAATAGGTGACAAATGTGCAGACCATAGAAACATTAGCTAGCCTTTCATAGCTAGCATGAAGCTAACGCTAAGCAGAAATGAAGCAGGCCGAATGCAAATTTCCAGACAGAAAAAAGCTTGTTACCTGCTACAGACCAGTCTACACCAGACTAGCTTAAAAAGCACAGGGATCCCAACTTCAGAGAAGTGGCATGGTAATCCTAGGTAATAAAATATTTTAACCAAATGGCAATGCTCAGCGCTGCTTTTGTTGGCGTGTTAAGGTAATACAATTAAGTATTAGCACCAACCCCCTTTTTGCTAAAGTAACTGTTCAAGCTAATATGGACTGAGTGAAACAAACGTGTGGCGAATGGGCTGACCACAGAACCAGTAGCTACCCCTTTGTATCTAGCATGCAGCTAATGCTAACCAGCTGCTTAACTTCTATGGACTAGGGTAAGCCAGATACTAGCTAACATTAAAATATTTTAACATATTTCAGGAAGAGATTTGGATACATTAACAAGCTATGCATTTCTAACAACAATGAATAGTATGCAATTGTATTTACTGCTGTGTTACTGCTAATACTTTCTTTTTACAAATATGGTGCAGATAGTAATAGTAATTGAACTTTTTGAAAGGTAGTATAAGTAAGTAAAGTAATAAAAAAAGACTCAAAGCAAGGCAAAAACAGAGAACAGACACAAATTTGGTTTTGGATTTGAAATGTGTGTGTCTGTGGGTGTTGGGGTCAATGAGTAATTACAACGCCTCTGTACCAGCTCTTTAACAAAGTGTTACCTCAACACACTGATGCTAATCTATGTTGGTGGCATGCCGAGTTAAACAAAGCCAACAGTGACCTGCTGTGTACAGCCTGACCTAGCATCTGTATACTTGTGTTTGTGGCCACCCGCTGTGTGTGCATGTGTTTGTGTGGGTGTGTGGGCGAGGGCATGTGGGTGTTTGTCTCAAGAACACACCTGATGGGCAGTATCTCCTGTTTCACAGTAAAATCACTGACAGATGGAACAGACACACACACACACCCAACGGACAGAGTATTAATGAAGCATGGACTCCAAAACATATGTTCGTACAAAAATGTAAAAATAAAATTAAAAATATGACTTGAGCAGGTGCATATGGGAAAAAAACATTGAAATTGTCACTTCTCTGACACACACTCATACATGCACACAAAACGTTTCCCACATTTCCCATTTACTCCATTCATGGAGCAGTTTAGCAGGGCTCAAATGGATACGTGGGTAACTGGTGGAGCAGCTGATCAAAGCCCAACTACAGCTTGGTGTGTGGTGCTCTTAGTAAAAAAGGGATTGTCACACTGAGAGTGGAAGCTCTATAGTTGGTGGACAAGGGGGAAGTCCACAGGTCACAAAAGTCCTTTTGTAAAAGCGATGGTAAACATTGCAGTTCCCTATTGAAAATATAAAATAATAGTATTTGACATTTTTAAAATGTTGCCTGTCTCTTCCCTCTTGATTCTGACTGTTACAGTATGCACACAAACAACATTTCCAAATCAGTTTATAATATATCCTGTTTTCATTTTCTCCCATCAAATTCCAGTCAGCAAACTTAGCAAAACTGCATTTTGCTAACTTGCAGGCTATAAAACCATTAGCATGTAAATGTACAAATTTAAGATCCACAAACCAAAATGATTAGTTTCTAAAAACCTATATTTGTCCAACCCTAACCCTTGTGTCCTGCAGACTGCTACTTAAAGGAATCATTTTTCAAGAGCTGTTTTTAAAAAAAAAAACTATAGTCACTGTTAAGTGCAGGTGTTGGGTAAATTTAGTAGCACACAGGGCTGGGCCAGGATTTGCTAACTTTTTATTTTTACGGCTGGTTTTAACCTACTTGCACATGCATTACACATGCTTTGTGTAATGCTTTGACCAGTTAAGAAATGCACTTCAAAGAAAAATACTGAAATACTGTGTTTACTTTAATACTGTACTGAAATGTTGTAACTCTAGTAAGCTTGCTTACAGTGCAATACAAAGCACGTAGAGATGCGCCTGTGCATTGCTGCAAGGGATGAAGGAGGGCAAGATACTGAGAGACACTGAAGAAAATGCGAAAGATAGAAGTGGCAGGGAGAGAGAGTTTGAAAAACCTGGACGCAGAACTAGAGAAAAAGGGGGGATGAGGTGAAATAAAGAAAGAAGGGAAAGAGAATGGGGGTGGAGTGAGCAGAAGAGACAGGGAGCCTTTAATTGCTTGGAGGGAGCATGACAATTGAGAGGAGAGTAGAGGGAGGAAAATCTCCAGCAGTATTGATCAGTCCAGCTCTTCCATTTCAGTCGCCTCCAACCCCCTCCTGCGTCTCCCCCTTTACCCAATTTGCACCCGTAATTTAGATTGGAGTGTGTTTGTGTGTGTGTGTGCATATGTGTGTACGTTGAGGTCATTTTGCACTGTTTGTCCTTCACTGTGTGCCTACATCTCTTTTGTATTCATTTACTTGTTAATGCGCCTGTCTATCACCTGTCAATGCAGAGGAACCTGATGTATTGCCAGAAATAGTGCAGTCATCAGTGGAAACTAACTGTGCGTGTGTTTATGGGATTTGTATTCATATTTTAGGAGTGAAATGTGTCTATATGATGAACTACGTTAAAAGTATTTGTGCGAAATGAGACATTCGTGTGTATTTTGGGGTGCTGGAGTTTGTGCTGAGGTGTGTATCTGTTCACAACGTGTGTGTTATCTGAATGTGTGTTGCAGATGACGGGCATGGGGGGGTGGTATCTTTCCTGATCGATCTCCTTTCTCCCTTTGGAGTGACCCTGCATCTCCTCCTGCGCCTCCACCTGGGCCTAATGAGACACTCCTCATCATGGGACCAACACACAGACACAAACAAAGCCAATATAGAAAAGAAAAAAAACCAAACACAAGTATGAATGCAAATATCACAAACAACATTAATGCACAAATCTATCGTCAAATTCTTAGATAAGATTATGTAGAAGTTGATTCACTGCCTCGGCTGGTGAGGGGGGGTCACCGCCAAGGCTACAACCTTCCACCCCTGTCTCAGTCCCAGACTGAATCAATTCCTAACCAGACAGAGCCCCCCCACCCCTATCTCCAAATACAATAACCAGAGCCCTGCTGGTTCTGCAAACAATAGGAGGGACCACCAGAACATGTGTGTGTGTGTGTGTGTGTGTGTGTGTGACAGAGTCAGAAAAGGTGAAAGGCAGCATGTCAGTTAGTGAAGCAATTAAACCTAACAGACCAGTGGAGTGCACTGTTATTGTAGTAGTATTCTAGTATTTCATCTATTAACTCATGTTCTGACAGGAAGTTCAAACTCAGTTTTGCCGTGATGGTGGACAAATACTGGCCAGGCAATTGTTTCGTACGGATATTTCTGCTCCCCAGATGTCAACTTTTAATGATTTTCGTGATCCTCTGACCTTTATTTTGGCATCATTGATCCACAAATGCCCCAATATCTTCTTGTCCACACTTTTGTCCATAACAAGATAGTTTAATAAATTAATGGTTGAATTTCAATTACATTTGCTGTGAATCATGATAGTGCTAAAAGTTTGGTTTCAAAGTAGCAAGCTATACCTGCTGGCCGCAAGTCCAACAATAAAGCTGCTTCCAAACTCAAGGTGTCTGTCTGAAAATATCATATATTTAATGGACCGTAAGTGTTGACAGTCTGCAGGAGTCTACATCTTTTATTAGATGTCTGACCAGACAAATAAGTCTAGTGTGGGTGGATATTACATAACTGTGTACAGTCTCACCCTGCCTTGGGAAGGTGCTCAAACAGCTAAAATGATTTAATCTTTCGTGTTTCTGGAGAGTCTCCCGAGTGTTTTGGTGTCCCATGATGATCTAAATGCTTTATCAGGCTTTTCCAATCTGAGCAGAAAAACCCAGAGTCCTTGTTGTTATTTTCATTATTTATTCTTTTATATTTTTAGCCATGCTGATGGACTGCTCTAAGGATGGTAATGTTTGTCTGTTAGTGCACTACCTTGGTCCAGACTGAAATATCTCAACAGCTATTAGATGGAAACAGACGTTCATGGTCCCCAGAGAATGAATCCTACCAACTTTGGTGAATCCCTGACATTCTCTCTAGCGCCCCCACAAGGTTGAAATTTATGGTTCAGACTGAAATATCTTTACAACAATTAGATGCAATTAAATGCGGTACAGATAGAGGCTAAGGTCCCTAGAGGATACCCTACAATGACTGTGGTGATTGCCGGACCTTTACTCTAGCGCCACCAGCGGGTCAAACTTTTCACTTATTTAGTGAAACCTTGATCGAGTTTTGCGCAAATTAGCAAATGTTAGCATTGTGACATGCTAAACTAAAATAGTGGACATGGCAAACATAATACCCGCTAAACATCAACATGCTAGCGTTGTTATTAAAAACATATTTGGCCACAACATTTCCAAATCCCTTTTAGCACATCAACTATTTTTAAAGGCAATCATATAATGCCGTTTCCATACAGCTTCTCTAGCGCAATACTTAAAAATGCGCGTAAAAATATGGAAACACAACTACTTACTCCGTGAGGTCTAATTTTCCATACTGTATGTCTGAGCAACTGGTGGATTTGTGAGCTGAGGACTACAAAGAGTGATTTATTCTAACAGAAAAAAAGCCCATTCCATATTGAGCACCTTTCAGCAGCCTCTTTAAAACACTTTGGCCCTGTTAAACCATGCAGTACCTGACCGCCCTGCTCAAACTGTTTATTTGACGCGCTGCTGAGAGCGCTGCTGTGTTCTTTCTGTGTCTGTGTGTGTGTGTGTGTGTGTGTGCTTGTGTGTGTGTGTTGCAGCAAAATGTGTGTGGATGTATGCATGAACACCGTCTTGTACTGGCGTGCGTGTTCGCTTTGATAAGTTTACATAGTATATGTGCATTCCAGCTTGTGCAGTCATTCGGATATGTGTATACGTGTCTGTGTGTGTTCACAGTGGCGTTAGGCCTTGCTTCCTTCCTTCCTGTTCAAGGGGACCTGGTCCCTTTACCCACCAACGCTTCTCTCCTGTGGGATGGCAGTTTCAGTGTGTGTATGTGTGTGTGTGTATGTGTGTGTGTGTGTGTGTATGCACTTGACACTTGGCTGAGCAGGGTGGTCCTAAAGGACTAGTCTATCGGTGTAGTTCCTGATTCTCAGAAACACACAAACACACACACCTGCACCATCACACCAGCTAAGCACTCCAAATATAACCCAAACCATGTGATACACACTGGCTGACCCACTCTTTCTTTCACACCTGTCCTTTCTTTCTCTTTCTCTCGTTTTTCCTTTTTTTTCTTTCTTCTGTGTTCTTTCTTTGTTAGTTTACCAGAAGTATTTTTTCTCACCCCTTCTCAATTACTAAATGATGAGGTTACCTCCCTCTCTTATGCACTCACAATAACAAAACAATGAACACACACACCCACTCTCTCTCTCGGCCTGTCTCTTTCTACCTCTTTCTCAGACACACACACACTCTGAGTTGTGAATTGGGTTTGTGTAGGAGCACAGGGATGGTTTCAATATTGCATCATTGGGATGCGGCGCGGCTGTGTTTGGGGTCAGAGCGCTATCATGTTGCCAATCAGCAAGGCAGCTCAGAGCCCTCATCAGCTTTTGATTGCATTTAGAATGGCTAATTAAATAAAATATGACATTATGTAAATGTCGGTGTCTCTGCCATATGGCCCCAGGCGCTGCCCCCCACCCCCACCCCGCCTGCCTCCAGCACACCAGGGGCAACCAAGTGCACTCTATACGTGTGTGTGTGTGTGTGTGTGTGTGTGTGAATGTGCGTCTTTCCACACTGTGTGAAAGTGAAGGAGAGTGAACAAAGTGTTGGTGGGCTGACCAAACATAGACTAAGTTTACCTAAGCCTGCTTTTCCATGTTTCACTTCAGTTAAAACTACATTTACTGTAAAGTGTCTGACAAGAATTTAAAGGTGCAGTTGATTGTACACCATTTGAATTCAGGGTTTTCACCTTCAGTTCAGACCAAACATTGGCAATGACACAAGTTTAAACTTGCAATATGCCGGTTTGCAACGTTCTGAAACCTGCCAGTTTACACCAGTACAACTAGACAAGACTACAACTCAGTACTTCCGTTCTAACTGCCGGCATTTTTGAATCCTATAATATGTAGCATCTTAAAATATGAGTGAGGATATGATAGTTTAGTATTGATAAAACTGCAAAAACATAAAAAAACGAGCGGGTCGAGATGACCAGCTGACTTCACTACGAGCTGATTGGCTGCTGAAACAGGTGACGAGCCTTATATTCTAAAACCAGCCACTGGCAACTTGACAATATGAGTCACAGGCGGTGCCATCAGCCTCCTTGAGTTGAGACGGCCAGATCAACTTTTCTCTGCAACGCTCTAAAACTGTAATCTCGTCATAGATCTGTGGTCTGAACTGGGCTTTAGGGCTCTGGCAGAATTTTCAGAGGCATATTGTGAGATGGAAACTGTCCATGTGTGACCAGACATACTTAAGGGTGTGTAAGAAAATGTTTTTGTTCTTTGTAATTTGCATGAATTGAATCGTTTTTGCTGCTGATTGAGATTCAGGTTTTAATCCAAGCATTTTATTTAAGGATCTCATTGTTTGTTTTTCTATTAAACATTGAACACTGGAAGTGTAATGCGATCACCACCTGGAGGGGGGAATTCACTCAACCTTTCCACTTTCCACTGCATTGCTGATAGCGTTACGGGGAAAACACACATATCTTTGCTCTAACATGACCACCACCAACAATATGTGATATGTGGACCCATGTTGTTCCTGCAGTTGTGACTAACAGAAGTGAAGTGCAGCTAAGCTTTTCAGTCAAGACACCATCTTCAGAGCTTAACCTTCCTTATTGTGTGAACTCAAGATGGCCATTTCCTTGATAGTTTGCAGGTTTTCTACCACTGACTTTGCCTGGTTATGGTATGTATGCATATATTGTCGGTTTGTGTGTGTGTGTGTGTCTGGGGGGTTGCTGCCTGTCCCAGTGATAAGGCATATGGAACAGGCCCAGTGTTACCAGGCCAGTCACACATACAGATAAGAGCAGATAACATTCACTGGAAGAACTGCTGCAGGCTTGACACAGGACTGTACACAACACACTATACTCTGTGTGTGTGTGTTTGTGTAGACATATAGGCCTATAAACTGTGTACATCTGTGTGTCTGGGAGCAATCTTTTAGCACATGGGTTTGTGAGTGTGGTTCCCTACAGAAGATTATGAGGGGTTATTACTGTAAAAAAGGTTATTTTTTAAAGAAATCCTTTTGTTATTTCATTTGTTTTGTTTGTTTCAACCATGTTTCGGTCAGAAATAAAACGTTTTAGAGAAACACTAGACTGAGAAATTGTGCAAGGGGAAATTAATTTATCTATAACAGTCATGTAATGACGTGGTTTCTTGTAACGAGTAGTCTAAGGCTACATCCAGACTAATACGTTTTCATTTTATAACGCATAACTTTTGCTATATTTACACCTAGCATCCACACTACTCCAGCGCTTTATAACTCCTAAAACAGAGACTTTTTAGCTGTTTTAGTGTGAAAACTCAGATTGCGTTTTCGTGAGGACTGGCGGAATGGGAGACAACAACAATGACACAGACACCGGCGTTAGCTTCCTGACTGGGTTTTAAAATGCCATTTTAAAAGTAAAACATATTAGTGTGGATGTAGCCTAAGATGTTAAATTTTTTAATTCAGTTACATTACTAACACACTGTTACTTTGACATTTTTGGAGGTAGTTCGCTATCTTGCTAGGGCTGGCTGTCAGTAAGGATCTCACAAAGATACTGAAGGCTGGCTGCATTTTAATCGCAAAGTCTTGTTTTCTCTTTCTATACTTGTTAATGGTAGAGTTTGACACAAGACGCTGGGAAGTTTCTACTTCTGGTTGTTATTGTTTGCCAAGAAATTCTTCCTGCATGTAACTCCCCTTAAAAACCACAAGTAGTGTCATTTTAACAGAAAATATGACATGAGGCTGTGAACGCTTTCAAATTGAGGCGGAGGAAAGGAAACTAATTTAATCAGAATCAGAATCAGAAATACTTTATTAATCCCAGAAGGGAAATTGTTTTTGGATACAGTTGCAGTGCTCAATAGAGGTTATTGAAGAAATAAAAATAATAAATATAATAATAATAAACAGTAGAATATTAACAAAGATACAAATGTGATTTCAGGTTAATTGCAAAAGAGGATTGATGGAGTTATTGCACTATTAGAGTCCAGTGTTCTCCACCACCCCTCACTGTCTGTCAGAGTGAGGAGTTGTATAGTCTGATGAATCTACCTGTTTCAACTCCTCCTGGATAACTAAAGGTCAAAAAAAATATTCCTAGGGATTTGAACTTCCAAAAATAAACCAGATTCTCTTTTTCTACATTGCATTATGCTAAAACGATAAATATCTGCCTGGTTGTAGAGAAGCTTCTGTATGTTAAAACACTTTTTCTCTGTCTCTCTGTTTGCCTTTGCGCCAGCTCGCTTTCTTTTCTTCGCTTTTTATTTTTCTCATTTTTCATAACCCAAAGTGTCTCTCTCTCTCTCTCTCTCCCCTCTGTCCATGCACCATAACCAGACCACAGAAGGGGCTGCTGCAGAGCGAGAGAGGTTGTGGTTGGCACACATACGCCCAGAGGGGCCCAGGCCTGTCAGCTCAGTAGCCCCACATCTGGAGCCTCCCGCTGGGCCAGCAGCCTCCCTCCAGCCTTCCTCCTCCACCACCATCACTGTTCCCTGGAGAGTACTGAGCATACATACCACACACACACACACACACACACACACACACACTGGCAGGAAAGTGTACATGCACATACATATGTGTGCAGTTCAACACCTCACTACACACGCGCAAGACACACAAGCATAGTACTTTTCATACAAACATGCATGCACAGAGATGCACACACAGGTACCTACATGTACATTCACAATATGCACTGCACACACAGAAACATACACACACCCAAACGCCCACTCACACGCACAATTTACACGCACACACATTAAACTCTAAAACATTATGCTAATCTACAGCCGGCGGCAGAGGATGGCACTCTGCTCGGCCTCGTGCCAAAGTCCCTTTCATTTTTATAAGATTAAGCACGAGGAAGGACAGAGGGAGGAAGAGAGACAGATTCTGCTATGAGAGAAGTTGACTGGACAGCAACACCTACTCTTTCACTCTGATGCTTCATAACACATCCACTAATACAAATACATATAACAGCACCATGACACAGTAGAGTTAAACAACCAGGCCAGACTTGATGTCCTGCATCAGTAGACATATCTGCCTGTGGCAAAGAATAACACAAAGCAGTATTTAGCTCATGTTTTGGGCTTGACTGATATGGGTTTCTGAAGGCCATAACCAAAATATACCAGTACAGTCATTTAATGCCCAGGAGGATAATACGTTAGTACTCTTTTCATTGTGGTCTCCCTCTGATGTGGATCAATCTAAATGTCTCTTTTTCCTTTTTTCTTCTTTCACAGTGGCTCAAAAGAAAATGTTTCTGTGAATCCTTTTTATTGCGTAACCCTTCTCTCATAATCCTCTAAGTTTAAATTCGCAAAAGACTCCTGAAGGTTAATATTCTATTCAAAAGGCTTTATTGGCATCATCAACATCCAAACCAAGGAAAAATGTATTAAAATGTATTTTTTCTGCAGTTTGACATGCATCATATATCATTTCCTGTTAGTGCAAAATGGAAATACATTGGTTTCTTGTATACTAATTGCACAAACAGAGTACTATAAAACAGTACAGTAAAAGTAGTAGTAGTAGTAGTAGTAGTAGTAGTAGTATAGTATTGTAGTAGGGCACGTGTGTAGAACAGCAAATAAAAAAACCTTCTTTAAAGGTAAATTTCATTTTTACAACCTGGGTCTTGTCACCCTATCCTCAGTAAATAAAATGTTACAAAACTGTTACAAAGAACAAGTCATTATATAAAAACAAGAATTATCCTTTAATATAATGTCGGCTGAATCACTTTTGTGTGACATAAATCGGTGATGTCAACAGAGACCAATGCTAAATTTGCTGAGACAGAAAGGCAATGGGGATAACATTATATGCATCACGGACAGTGTGAATAATTAAATATATAACATCATTAGATAAGACTAAGAAGAAAAGAAGTCAGTATCGCGAGTGCTGTGGGCTTTGGCGGTCAAACCTGCTCAGTTCACGAGGTGTGCGAGAGCCAGCCGAGGGCCAGAGCACACTAACTCATTGCCAGTCAGTGTGGCGTTGTGTGATGATAATAAGGATAACTTCCTCCAGGATAATGGAGCCGAAGCATATTCAGGCCTCCGTGTGCGCTGTCCCAGAGGATGGCCCTGTCTGCTGTGAATATTCTGCATTTAAATGGTCCATTAGAAGCCAAACAAACACAGACAGGCCTCCATACTAATGACCGACGGGGTCCAGGGTTGAGGCAGGGCACCCGCCACGTCTCAGTGTGTGTGTGTGTGTGTGTGTGGATGCGTGGGAGAGACACAGACAGTGTGCGTAGGGTGGGGTGATGTGGTGTGTTGGAAGCAGACAGGGAGAGTTTAAGCATGTGCGTGTGTGTGTGTGTGTGTGTGTGTGTGCGTGTGTTGGTACTGGGAGGCTGATTGTGTGTGACACGGGTCAGGGGGGGTATGGGGGGGTGATGGAGAGTATGGGCTCTCTGGCCAGAGGGGAATCCTCTTCTCAGTCCCATTGGGTGCCATTTGCATGTCTGTCCCATTTGTGTGTGTGTATGTGTGTGTGTGTGTGTGTGTGTGTGTGTGTGTTTGCATACTCTCACATTATCCATCTTCTGAATAATATGGATTTGTTGGCTTGCATATATGTGCATATTGCCTGTCATATTGTCATGGGCACGAGTTCATGTCCATATTCACTTCAGTGTGTGTGTGTGTGTGTGTGTGTGTGTGTGACAGAGAGTTGCAGGGGTTATTCTAATAAGGGGAGGCTAGTTGTGGGCCCCGGGCCCTGGTCAGCCCTTTGCTCATTATCATTATTAATATTTGAGGAGTAGCCTGTGCAGGGCGGACAGATGCCCTCTTTTCTCAGCACTCAGCTACTCATGAAATGTGACAGGGCACATTCTCACTCCCCCTCTGCTGTTCATCAAAAATACAAGGATTGAGGTGTCTAAAGGGGGGGGGGGGGCAAGATATGATAGGATTTTATTTTGACGACCAAGATCACAAACAACTCCATTCTGGTGCTTAACTTGATTTTTGATCAAATAATGATGCTAAGGTGCATTCAGATTAAACGCTGTGCAGTCCACAGGCAGCCTATACACGAGTGAGCTGTGGCTAGTTACCAACATAATGTAATAGACACATTTATTTGAAATAGAGACAATTCTGCAGCTATTCTCATCCACTCGCATGTTTGACTTTGTACTGTATGCAATTGCGCCATCTCCAAAATTCGCTTCATGTTCATTTGAACACAGCTATAAGCCTCACGATCAAGCTTCGTAGCTGTGTGGCTAGTAACATGCAATTATAGTCATACAGGTATGAATATAATGGTGAGAAGTTCCATTATAGCCTGAAACTTCTCACCATTACTCTGCTGATGCACTCATGCAAATGTCGTTGACTGCAGCAGATCACCTGAGTACGTTTCACCTGTTGGATGACTTTTAAGGAGTAAATTATCGCAGTGCACCACATGCCCAATGTTTTAGCCATGCTAGCTGCATGGCTCTACGGATGGCAATTACAGTTGGTGCACCACTTTGGTTCGATATATAGCTACTGTGTTTTAGAAATATCTCAACTATTGGATGGATTAACATAAATCTGGTACAGATATTCATGGTGCTTGCTTATGCTTATTTCCCGGATAAAAACAATATCTTAGGCAAAGTCACTTATGTTTAAAGCCAGGTAAATGGACTTGTAGGTAAAAGAACTTCACTTGAACAGTTCTTTTTCAATCCTAATGGTTCCCAAAGCACAGTGTGGTGTCAGTGTCTTAAAAAGAGTACATACAGGGTTATAAATGATTCAGATGCTGACTTTGTCATTTTGTTCATTTTACAGGTAGGTCTCGTTCATCCAACGGCAACGGAGCTGCCAGCTTCCAGTCAAGGCACGGGAGAGGGAGAAACTTAGGTTTCAGTTTCTTGGCCAAAGACAGGAAAGACAAGAAAGGAGGAGCCGGGGATCGAACCTTCCACCTTGGGGTTAATGGACGACCCACTCGATCCAAGCCACAGCCGCCTCACGTATAATGAGTTTCTTCAAAATATATTAAAGGAATAGAAGAAGCAAATTACACTTTTTATTTATCACTCAAGTTTTGAAGTTCAGACCTGACACTTGAATGTGGTTTGGGAAGAGAAAGAGAATCCACAGTGATGCCATGTGGGAGAGAAGAAGGCTCTGCTCTCTTAGATTTAAGTTGTTTCTTCACTTTCAAACTTTGAAAGAGAGCGCAGGAGTTATAAACGATTCAGAAGCTGACCATGTCATTTTATTCTTTTTTTAATGGTTGGTTATTCCGAAATCCATCCATCTGACTAGCATTATTATTATTGCATTATGTATTTTCCATTTCCATTGCTAATCTCAATCCATCCAGGGAGCTGGGAAAGCTGTATCGACTCTGCTAACCATATTCATAGACCAAGTGAGAAAGACAGACGGAAAGAAAGACAGATAGACAGACAGACAGAGAGAAAGAGAGAGCAGTTGTTTGTACTATTAATTGCTGGAAACAAAAGCAGCAGTTCTTCAAACAAGCGCTGACTCCTCTGTGATATATTTGCATATTCATGAGAGGAAAACTTTTTCATTTTTTTAAAAGACTTCTCTGTCTTTTGCAGGGGGGGGGGCAGTGGGTATGCAAGGGTTATTTGTTTATTGTGACATTCTGGGACTACTTCTGAATGCCAGCCACCCAAAATACCCCAGCTAGGGTTAACATGAATGCAAACAGTCACAGGGTGCACAATCACACACACAAGCAAGAATACCTAGAAGGTAGGGTTAGTTCTGATAAGGAAGGGCCCGCCAGGGTGCCCTGTGTTGGTTTGATGGTTATACACAGTATATACTGAGAGCATGGGGGTCGATGATGCTCAGGTGCGGGCAGGAACAGACAAGAAGTCACACACACACAGTGTACAATCTGATTATCTTCTGATTACTGTCTGTGTTTGTGTCTTCATATCTGTTTAAATCTCTATATTCAAACTACAAGCAAGGTGCAGCATACACTAAAGGATCCGGTACACATAAACAGACACACACACACACACACACACACAAACGCACGCACTACAAAAGACAGGGAAAGTAAGACAGCAAAGTAACAAAACGCAGCAGCAGCAGAAACAAGCGGGCAACAAAGCGGCGACGGCGTGTTATTAATGGAGCGTTGTCGAGCGAGGTGTTTATTTTCAACACGTGTGCTAGTTAACAGCAACAAACCTTCTCTGTGTTATACATGGGGCCAAAACAACACGCTCAGGGACCGCACCGAGCCAAACAAATGATGCCTTTTTTTAGCTAATCGTACATTTATACAATAGAAGGAAGAGGGGGAAATGCGAGGGGAGCGCGAGCAGACCCTGCGTGCATTAATAGGTGAGGATGTGGAATTTGGAGATGAGGAAAGAGAGGATGTTTCAGAGGGGAGGCTTTTGGTAAAACGAAGGCAGATGTATGGAGGCGATTAAACTGCCTTTGTCGATTGCCGTGTTGATGCCATTTATGTTTGTCAGCCCTTCAGGAGTTGACTCTACATTTGAACTTGTAGTTTTTGGTGCAGCGATAAAGCAAAAGGGGACAGTTTTGAGACCAATTACTCAAATGGAAACAAAAACGGGTATCTCAAGGAGCAGTCCTGGGGATGGGGTAGTAAATGGACGGGGGGTGGGGGGTGGGTGGAGTTCTGGCATAGGAAGGAGTTGCTTACCTGATTATCTGTGTTTGAGATCTCAAGTTGCCTACAGCTCTCTCTCACCTTACTGTTCAAAACTGACCCGTAGAAAGAGTGAGCAAGTGAACAAAGCTGACCTCTACAAAAGTGAACATCCATCCATCCTACATTAATCACACTGTAATTGCTGTAAGGAATTCCTGCAGCTGCTTCACAGTAAAAGCCATAACCAGTTATCTTGCTTGAAGGTCTTTTAGGGTGAAGTAGCAGGAATTGCATTAATTCAAACACAAAGAAAGACAGTAGACTCAACAATTTCAGTCACGGCAACAGAAACCTTGTCTGTTTTTAGTGTAACTCATAACTAATATTGCTGTGGTTTGATTGAATATCGCAGAAGGAATGCATTTTAAGTTTCCCAATACATCTGATCTTTTTATAGGATCTGACTTGTGTATCACTTAATGCAAAACACAAATGATATACAGTACCAGTCCAAACTTCTGACTGGTACTGTACTATTATTCTATACTGCAGTCAGCCAATGCAGTGGTTCCTCATGTTGGCTTGTGACCCCTTAAATGAAACAATGTCTACTGTGAACCTTCAACTAGTACTATATATATATATATATATACACACACACACACACACAAACACACACACACACACACACACACACACACACACACACACTATATGTACAGTCCAACTGTGGGATTCTCGACAAAATGTGTAAAGAAAGAATAAGTAGACATATGAAGTTGTCAGGTAATGTGTGTCCTTAGTTGAGGGTGAATTACTGTGTATGGCTCTTGATTCTTTCATTATTTTTCTCATGTTACTGTAAGTACTGGTTGTTAAGTAACTGTAATTGACAGACCATCTGTTTCTGTTGTATATTTGTGGTTTGTGTAAGGGGCAGGCAAAATAAGATTTTTCTATATGCTACTCCTTTTCCGGTCATGCAATGTGTAAACAATTGTGTTGTCTGAATATATATGTATACAATATATATGTTTTTTGACAACTCCCAGCTAAAAATATGTATCCAAAGCATGCACTTCATTATGTCAGATGTATATTTCTTCATTTGTGCTGATATAATAAAACATTTTAGGTTTTAGGAAATTATAAGGCATTGTAACTGCTTTGTAGGGTCCTGATGTGCAATACATGCAACATACACTCACCAGCCACTTTATTAGGTAAACCTTGCTATTACCAGGTTGGATCCCCTTTTGCCTTCTGAACTGCCTTAATTTTTGTGGCGTAAATTCAACAAGAAATATTCCTTCAGAGATTTTGGTCCATATTGACATGACAGCATCACGTCAGCACATCCGTGATGCGAATCTCCCGTTCCACCACATGGATCCATGCTTTCATGTTGGTTACGCCAAATTCTGACTCTACCATCCGAATGTTGCAGCAAAAATTGAGACTCATCAGACTAGGCAATGTTTTTCCAATTTTCTATTGTCCAGTTTTGGTGAGCCCGAGTGAACTTTGGCCTCAGTTTCCAGGTTGTTAGCTGACAGGACCCGGTGTGTTCTTCTGCTGCTGTATTCCGTCTGTTTCAAGGTTTGACATGTGCGTATAGAGATGTTCTTCTGCACACCTCAGTTGTAACAAGTGGTTATTTGAGCTAGTTACCTAAAGTGTCCGGTGAGTGTATATAAATGTTAAGGGCTCAATATACTCAACACAAACAAAATGTCGCATGAACACATTTAACGAGAAAAATATTCTCCACCTGTTATCAAAGGCCAATTGTCAGTTTCTGAAAGTTTCCAAAACTGCCAGGCACAGCACCCTGCCCAATTCTGATTAGGAAAAGTGTGTTTGGGGGGGGAGGGTTCATATGCTGTTTGACCAAAACAACATGAATTTGCCTGTGCACAGAAAAGCGCACAGAAAGTGTCAGATTTAATGTTAGCACACTTTTCTATTCATTTAAACCATTTGAGAGTACGTATGTTTTTCAATATAGTGAAACACTGCTATGCCATGTTTGTGACACATATTATATATTTATGCATGTATGTGTGCAGCAGAATGAAGTTTGAGCCTTATCGTTGTTTATTCTTAGATTTACAAGACCTAAAGCTCCTGCCGTTCAAACAGGGAAACCCCCCTGCGGCTGTGAGATCCAGCCTCCCAACCTGTCAATCTCCACTCTGCCCCAGGGCCATACAGAGTCTGTCCGGGGGTGGGGTTGAAATTAGTATTGCCTTTTTCCACCCCTAAGTTGTTTATTTTCATTTTAAGCTGACATTTTAAAACACCACTGTGCAGCTTGTCTGATCCTTTGCCAAAAAAGAAAAAAAAAATCTCCCCTCACACAGTTGTCAGCTAGAGGCAAAAAGGCCGAAGCTGAGGTTTGACGAAACAGAAGACCATAATGATCGCTAGCATCTGTATGGCTGTGCATGTGTGTGTTTAGGGTACTGTGTGTGTTTTGATGGAGGGGTGGGGGGGTATAGGCGTGTACACACTAATATGTGCCTTCAAGGTCATTTTGATTACAAAGCTACTGTAACATGGGTAAATTGCCAGTTCTCTTTGACTAATGTGAGTTTTTTGAAGGCCACGGCCAACATTTTGTGGGGTTGGAGCTGATCCTGTTACAGTATGTTTCCAATCTTCAGACAGTTTCTTGACAAACAAAATCCAACTGTTTACAGTGTGTTGTGTGGACTATCCAGAATAACAGAGGCTTGTTGTGGATACATTTTCAATGCAAACTTAGTAAGATTTTACTTTAAGGTAAAGGATTCAACAGGAGGAGGCATTATACAACCATCTTGTTAAACAGAGCCACTGACAGGGATACAAACCGCTGGACTGGAACTGCAATGACCAGTGTGGAGGTGCAGACTAACCACAGACAGGGGTTATTATTACTAATGGTCATAAAGACAACAACATACTGGGACACTGAGCTGGCATACAGTAAATAACAGAGCCATCAATTTAGACTCCCTAGAACAAGAGCTCACACGTGTCCCTCATGACTCAAACCAAAGCAGCTAACATTTAGCAGCACAGGCCAAAGTTCCTTTCTCTGCCATACGTTGTTCTCTGAGCAACCAATCAAAACTAAACACAAAATGTAATCTCCTGGGGTAACAATTACAAGCAAATATATTTTTAATCATAATCAACCTTATTAGTCACATTAGGCCAAAATTTCAGCTACTACAGGGAGCTTGGCATATTAAAGGAGGTGCTCTTTGAATTATATTACATTCTCATGTTAGACAATGCATTTGCATTAACCAGTGTATTTGGCATAACCACACTCTTTCCTTGCTCTTTGCTGTACTGTAGTTGCAGTGAGCAGACATTGTAAAAAAGCAAGGATTTGCTGAAATATCGAACAGAATTCTTTGCAGAATCGTCCAAACAAATCTTCGTCTCGCAATATATTGACATATGATCTGCCTGTCCACATCACAGTTTTCCTCCACTGATTTGGTGCATTTCTGCCAACTGGGTTCTAAGACTAATGCATTCACTTCACTCTTAATGATTTCTGGGTCTTCTCACACAGTTCTCTTTTCTTTTCGCACAACCATCAGATAAAGAGAAACATTTAACACAAGTGTAGATACTGAGTGCAGGAGGGCAACAGTCGGAAACTTGTTCCAATATTGTATTAAACAATGTGAGGTTTTATCAGACTGTAGTTCAGAAATTAAGTAGTGTGAATCTGAGAATACCAATGTTTACCGATGTTCCTGTGTTTACAATTTAGAAACTCAAAATCTCACGTCCAGGTCACCCTGAGATCATGCACTGGGTCTGCGTCATGCAGTCCTGCTGAGGATGTGACACACACGGTGTGACGGTGTTTGTGTATTAAAAACGACATGTTTTAATGTGTAGTGACTTTAGATTCCCCACAATAAACACAAGTACACTATGTATGACTGCCTGGGAGTCTAACAGCACTGGCAGCCACACCCCGTTAGACAAAACAGACAGTGCCTTCAAGTCCCGTTTGAAACATAATAATTTCGAGTTGAGAGCACACAAATAACTGAACAGTTAAGAGATAAATAACACTGGGAAAGCTGGGAAATTATGTATTTGGTATATAGTTTTTGTTGTAGTTCTCCAGCCCCTGATATATCATGCTTTGTGCTTCCACTTCCATTTGAGGCTTAAAATGTGTTCATCCTCATTCTGCTATTTTAAATGCACTAATTCTCATTTCTGGTCAAAAGATCTAAAATACATTGTGACGCTGCCTTTTTTTATTTGTTTTTTGCTTTCTTTGCTTCCTGCTTTAGGTCATCAGCAGGTACACACACATTTACCTGTGATCACACACACACACACACACACACACACACATTCAAAGCCATCAGTGTGACCAGCGACCCTGTGACCTTGTGAGTGTTAGTCTCACTCTTTCTTTTTTCAGAGACTGGCTAATACTTTCCCTGAGGCCAAGCACTGGCACAAACTGGCCCCCACCTCAATTTTTCTTGTCTGTTCCTCCTTCACTCTATCTCTTTCTCCCTATTTATGGTTTTCTCCTCCTCTGATAACTCCCTCACCTCTCTACCACTCCCAAATCCTCTCCATCCTTTTTTCACTGCCCTCCAATATCTCACTCTTTTTTTCCTTTCTGTCCCTCCTTATTCCCCGTCTGGTTCTCTCATCCCCTCCCTCCCTTCTTCTCTCTACTTTTTGCATGATGTTCGGCGGGGGAGCCACGAAGCACAGACATAATTCAAAGTCTTTGCATATTGCAGGCGTCCTGGTCAGCGGCGGAGCCCCCGTTGCACTGACACATTAGTTTATCTGGACTGACCCAGCAAACAGCCTACGCCATGACAAATAGCCTGGATGCTGCTGCACACACACACACACACTCAGAAGACAGGCATATGCAGAACACACACTCTGCCACTGTCTGTGGGCCGGGAAGCATGTGTGCCTGCAGAGCAGACAGCTTTAAAGAAATCTCCAACCAAAAAAAAGATGGAGGAAAAAAAAAACACACAAATGAAAGCGGCAAGGGAGAGAGGGAGTAAAAATAAAGATAAAAAAACTAGAGAGATGTTCTGTAGCATCCCTTTAGGTAACAGAGTGATTTTCTGCATTGTTTAATTTTTAATCACTTTGCATTCCCCAACATTCCTCAGCTCTTTTTTGCATATTCTATATATAAATATATAATTAATGTCTGAGAGGCAGATAAAAGAAAAAAAATACAATTCTCACAAGAGTGGCTGGGAATCATTTGTTGTTCTCGAACAAATTAATGCCAACGATAAAAAACAGTGGAGTTGCTGAAGCCACGCTTTTATTTCACCCCCCCCCCCCCCTTCTTTTTGTACAACTTTCGCACATCACTCGTTCCTTTGTTCCACAGGCGAACCTCGGCTGGTCATTTTGGTGTGTTTCTGGAGCAAATGGTCTCCTGGAGGCAGGCGAGCTGCAGACTGGCAGCTACTTTACGCACCACTGGGAGTACAGAAAACACTGGCGTGGTGGGGGTGTGAGCTGAGGCTGTGGCTGCTGGTGATGCGCTGGATCAGAGGCAGCCTGATGATATATCACTATTACAGAGGCAGTGGCGGAGCTTTGTTGCTTTTCCTGTTGTGACCCCGGGTCACATTCGTTTAGATGTTTAATTTCACAGATCAGACAGAATGTGCGCAGGTGTGTGTAAGGGCGATGAGCAACAGGTGGTGCTCCATGATTGAACCGTTTGAAGGGATTGCTGCCACCGGATTGGACCAGCTGATGAGATCATTCCATTTAAATCCCTGCTGACAGCAACCTGCTGTCCTCCACCTCTGCCACTTCCAACAACTGAAGGCAGCATTTAGTTTTGTGTGTATTGTAGTGATGGGATAAATAGTTCATTATAGTGACTTAGTTCAGTAACTCCCGTTCAGTAAAAAGAACTACTCTTTTTTCAGAGTTATTCGTTCATTTATTAATTATTAATATTAAATATATTTATTTTCAGCCTAAATACAAAAATACTTAGGTTTCTCACTCTCTCCCCGTGGCAGCAGAGCTCTAACCACACCACGCCCCATATAACTACATATCCATGTGAACTACAACATGCTTGTTTCCTGTGCTAAACCTCGTAGCAGTCCAGGCGACTCATTTAGGTTTCTGTCTGTGCGCCCAGCCAGCTGTCATGTAAACAATGGACGTAGAACTGTAGTGCTGCTCATTTCTGTCCAGTCCTGAGCCGTGGAGCTGTCACGTGTAAAGTGAACAAAGAGCGGTGAACTGCTTCTAAGAGAGGAGTAGTTCACTGCTCTTGGTCTCAGCAGGTGAGGTCACCAACTGTTCCTGGTTTCTGCTGCACATGTGGTTCACACTGAAACTCTGCAAACAGATCAGGCTCAGAGTGAGGTCCAGTACTGATGCATTATGGGTCCCCAATGTAACTGTTGTGCTGACTTATTTCATGTCTGTCTGATCATTTTAAGGTCAACTACAAATATTTGTGTGCAAGGTGAGAATATGAGGATCTCTGGGACCATCCATCATCTATAAGAATTCACCGTGATTATATTGATGACAAACCTTTAGCTAGCTAATGTCTATTCTTTTTACAGATGACCTCTCTGTCGGGCTGGTGGCGAGGACGGCTTGGGGGCTGAAATAAGAAAATGAATTGAACAGACCCACATTTGGTTGGAAGACCGAGGTGCATCTTGGACAAGTGACCTCTACATCACTGGGAAAACACTCAGTCACAGCTATTTAAAGTGTATATTTTAATTCACCTAACTTGCATGTCTTTACATTTACATTTAGCAGACGCTTTTATCCAAAGCAACCTACAAGTGAGGAGATGATCGAACCCATGACCTTCTGG
>JAVQJL010055383.1:0-11490 GCA_036024295.1 Nannoperca obscura | reverse complement strand
TATATATATATATATATATACACAAATAAATAAATAAATAAAAGCATGATTTCATATTATCCTTTAAGCAAAAATGCTATAAAATGCAAATAATTCATTGGTCTCAAATAGAAAAATTTACAGATTTTCTTAGACTTCTGACATTTTATGGATCAATTTATCGAACAATTAATTGAGAAAGTAATTGGCAGATAAATTAGTTGGTTTACTAGTAGTAGTAGTTGCAGCCCTACTTAAGAATATTAACAGGACAATATGAATATGTTTAACTCTGTTAAGTGATGCAAGACCATGAATATGAATTAAAGAGCAAAATAATTTACATACAAATCAAATTATCTAATACAATTAATGTGAAGTAAAATTTATTTTGTTGGCAAAAAACGGCCAACTTTTGATATGTTGTGCGTTTTGAGAGATATCAACTCTTCGGCTGAAGTTAATGACAGTGGCTGCATAAACCCTGAACTAGACATTCCAGTGACCACAGGGTTACACCAGGACATTAGCGGAGCCTCGTAGAGGAATTAGCTCATTAATGTAATGGTAACAATATGGAATCAGACTCCCCGGGGAGAGATATGGCAGGAGCATCTCGGCAGCTGCCCTTTTTGTAAATCACTCTGCTTATCTGGTAGGAGGAGGTGATCAATACGGCAGCATCACTGTAAACAGATAATGTAGCGCACTCTGGGGCTAGCGTCTGTATAGCAGCCCATTAGGCCACACGGCCATCCAGATGACGGATAGTGATAAGTAGACAGCCGGGCTGCATCCTTGCGTTGCATCTCATCACCAGCTCCCCGACTACACTGACCTGGCGGTTCTGCATCACAAGGTTAAAATGTGACCTCTCCTGCATTTTACATGGTGTACAAAACAGAAAAAAAAAAAAGAGTCCGTGAGATTTGTTTGAGTAAAAATGTTACTATTCAAATCTGCACATGGATTCATAAAATAAAACCGCCTTTTATTTCCATTCACTGTCGTTACAGTGGTTTCTAAAATCAATTTATTATTGTACATTCTACGAGAACGCTACAGAACAAGCTGTTTCAATCTACACCACAGAACATATTCAACCTGACCACATATATTGTACACAATGTCTCCGCGGGGCTGTATTGATGTGTTCATCACGGGCTTATCTCCAGTTCAGTTCTCAGCTGGCAAAGCTCTCGAGGGTCCAGCAGTATTAGCAGAACAGGACTAACTGACATGCGAGCCGGTGAACCGAGGTATCAAGCTTGATTCCAAACAAGCTACTAAAATAAGCTATTAGGCCTTGCACATACCATAGTGTTTGTGTGACTGATGTTAATCTCATGCTTGTGTTAAACTCCCCTACAGAGAAACCTGTGGGAAAGGTTAAGTTATGAAAGAAAAGCTAATTCAAGACTATTCTTTTAAAATTCATATCTCACTCCAGAGTTTGATTGGGCTAGTGTGAATAGAAACCTGAGGGTTTAGTCTTCCCCTCCTGTTCCTTTCTCATAGCATGTCAAGAAGATGCATTAAAAGCCATGGAGGTCTTGTGTGCACTTAAGCTAACACACCGTCATGCATGGACGTGCAAATAAACTCAGCAAACAAACGCTTTGTACAAGAAGACAGTCTCTACATTTAAGATAATAACATTTCTTCCAATGCAAAAGTCTGCTCGAAATTCCCTCAGATTACAATGATTGAGGAAGAGAAAGAGTACAAAAAAAATCAATATACATGTGATGCCCTTTAAGAGCCTTATAAATATAAGAAGCATTTGTCCATTAGCAGAGATTCAGAGACCAGTAAATGCTAATGAATGGGAGACCAAGGCCATTCGAGTCCATTACAGAGTCCCACTAGTGAGTATGGCAGCCTCTCTGAGGTTATCTACTGGCAGGCCATGCAAACGCCAGACCCACAACTCAAAAATACTCTGCACTCTAAATGATAGATGGGACACGTGCTTTTTGTGTTTCGAGAGAAAAGAATGAACACAAATTGATTATGGAAATGGAAATGCTTTCCATTTCTAGAAGGGCAGCGCAGTAACTCATTAATACATTTTGAGAATATTTATTGAGATGAAGGAAGTATACACAGTGATTTAAGTAGGTTAGTCGAGATTAGCTCACTCACTTTATGCAATTGCTAAAACATTCACAAGGAGGAAATAACGACGTGTGTTGTCAGTGGGGTGAGAGAAAGGATAGAGTCAAAGAGAAGTCATTTGGAGGAAGGACTGTAAAAGCAGTTTGAGGCCTTTTGAAAATACAGCAAAGAGCAGACAGACATTAAACAGTGTGGATCACTCAAAAGGGTTCCTGTCCTTTTGTAATCAGAAATGCAAAAATCCGTTAAAACAATTTCTATTCGCTGACACTCTGGCTAACAGTTATCCCCACACAAAAAGCCTCCAGTGTATTTGTACACAGCCAAGGAGAAATGTAAAGCTGCGTTTATATTTTGATTAAGATTAAGATTTGATTAAGTACTGCCAGTTATAAATAACCTAATCCATTTTTGATTCTTTGAGTAAAAACTAAATGTAAAAATAATACTAGTACATACATTATATAAGCCAGTCCACGTGTTTTCAAAATCTATTTGATTACAGCCTTGAAAGTAGCTTTTGAGGTATTTTGTCTAAGCCACTGCATCAGAACAACAGCCAACGGACATTAGATAGACACTATGAACAGACATTTATTATGTAACAGTTCCTTGTGCTATTTTAGGGTTAAGTTAACAAAAAGAGAATGTGTGTTTTCAGTGGGGTCATCATGCAGAAAATCCCTGCACACTTGTTTCAATAGTGACAATGAACTTACATTTAGACCTAGTTAACGACATCACTCGCACCTCATGGCTAATGTCACCACTGATCTCAACAACAACAACAACAACAACAACAACAACAACAAGTGGTAAGCATTTCAGAAATCAAACTGCTCTGATCATAAGCTAAAGAGACAGCTCACCCTGCTGGCTTGAAACAGAAACTTGATTAAGTCATGATAATAAGCTGAACGACACGGCAACCGTTTTGTTTTTGTTTTGTTTGGAGCTGTCAGAAAAATACTCGAGCACACCATTCACTTTTATGTATGCAAGTTTATCGTCATGTTGATTAAAATGTAAATATTTCAGTTTGGGTACAGTACTCACTTGAGAGGAATACGAGGAACTGCAGTGGGTGTGGAAGCGGCAGTGACAACCTGCAGAATTTGTTCCAGAGCCGACAGGCCGCCGCCCACTTGGAAGGCCACTTGGTCTGCATTGTTCTGTTGAGGCAAGGAGGGAGAGAGAGAGAGAGTGTGAAACAGACGTACAGTCAGGGGACAGCGAGCCACAGGCTGGACAGGGGATTACATGGCTCTCACCAGAGAGGGAACCTCTCTTTCTCCTACAGGGGCAAGGGATTGAAATCTGAAACAAAGTGATCCCAAAAGTATTCCTGTTTAATCTCAAAAGTGCACAACCCGACACCGCCCCACAACAGTCAAGTTTCAGTCGACGGCAAATGCTCTGCAGGCTCCAGTTAGCTCCAGGGTGGTCTCAACGGATGACCACAGACTGAAGTGAAACGGAGAAAATGCAACTCTGCCAAATAATGGGGGAATTAGAGAACTTTAAAATTAAGACAATCATCCTAATAGGATAGGATACAGACAAATATGAGATTCTTGTCTTAATCAGACCTGATAACTGATAATGCATTAGATCTACAGAGGTAAGAAAGATTCAGCATTTACAGCGATTAACGAGTCATGTAATCCTGTTCAGAGACTTTTCTTCAACCTTCAACACTATCCAGCCTCACACGCCTGCAGAGGAGCTCTTCTCACACTTCCAGTTACTTTAGATATGAATTTCTTGACGCTGATAGACTTTTCTCACAACCTGATGTCGTGTCTTATTAATTTGATTTTCTACAAAAAGTGCAGACTGTATGTTGGACAAATGTTTTTCAAATATACAAAAGTTTGGCAACAGTGGATATGGTAATGTCATTAAACACATTATTTGCTTGAAACAACATGGCAACAACATGCCAATACATTTTAAAAGGGTATAAATCCCATAGCTGTCGTAATTACAGAAAAATATTAAATTAATTGGTGGACAATCTTACAGTAAATACCAGGCCAGTTGTTATTAATGGCAACTTTTAGACAACTGGGGATACAATTTGAAAGCTACAGTAGAGTTTCTTTTCACATGTAGAAAGCGCTTGATTTGAAAATGATTTCTGTGAATATCAAGTCTATTTATGGCATTTAACATGTATGCAAACAGAATGGGGAGCTTGGGGGAAAATACCCATCAACAAAGAGCAACTGACTCAGATGTTTAAGAGACACGTGATGTGGGAGGTTAATGTCATTTGACTTCCTGGTCACATTTAATTCACCATACAACTCGAGCAAAAGCTATCAGCAACACGTTTATTGCCTGCACAATCCAACTGCTAAATTTAAATTAAACTGTTTTTTTATGTGCTTGCAAGAACATTGTTTTTCATTTCCTTTGTTACTCTCTTTTAGGAGGAAGCTCGACTCCTTTTTGTTTATTTTTAAGAACAAATGATCCACACTCGTATCAGCTTTATTAGGCACTTATCCCCGTCACAAATTGCTTGTTCCTCCAGTCAGTGATGACGTTAATGAACAAAACTGCCAAATGTTTCCACACAATGGTGCAATAAACAAAAACAAAAAAACCCATCTGGTTAGCAGTAGTCCTATGGATGACGGTACTGGTTAAAATGGTTTTATTCCTTAATCCCATGTTTGCAATCATTTTCTTGATAAGGGACTTGTAACTTCAAGTTGAGTCTATTGATTCCTGTCATTTTTAAGTTATATATATTTCTCACTTCACTTATAATATAAAAAATAGAATACGAATAAACTAACTTAGAAGTAGAAAAGTACATGAGTCCAATACATTAGATTTATGAACACATGCAGGCAGTTAGTCCTGCCCTCCTGTGATGATAGAGTAATTGGCAGTAGGTCACATGCTGTTGCTACAGTGTCTTATAAATCAACAAGTACAAAGCCAGGAGCAAGCGCTGACTATCAGGCATGTTTGTGCCTGGGTCGACAGGGAGGAAAGGAGCTGGAGGGGAGTTGCTGATGGAGGGGCCTTCTTCACACAACTGCGGAGGGCCGTGTTACACCGCGGGTCACTCCTCCACCTAATGAGGTTACTGGCTCCTCAGTGCTGTGACGGCACTAAAATCCAGCCACTTCATAACGCTTTTGTTCCGCAGATGGGAAGTTACCAACAAGCCTGAACACATTGAGAGAGAAGTGCTTTACCAAATTACAGATAAGCTCTTCATCTGTCATTCATGCTCGCTGCTGAGGTAACTGCTTGTTGATTCCGGTGTCAGACACATAGAAGACGCACTGAACAATCATTTAGGGTTTGGGAGAAAAACATTAATAAGCACACCAAAGACCCTTTTGCCTTCAACATAATGAGAAATGTCTCAATGACAGTCTCAAGAGTATAAGAAATGGCTGTAAAAAAAATACCTCATTATGACTTCCTTTCTGTATGTTGCCGGAAGTTTCCATGTCTAATCAATTGGGTCTCAGTCACTGAGCTTGGCTTAACCCCTCTCTTAACCCTCCCATCAACACACCTACCTAAAAGCTTCTAGGCTAAATGAGAAAAGGCAGCTCTTTCATAGCAGCTTATCAAATGGTATTAAAGGGGGTAACTGGGACCTGCCCAGTCCTGGCCATCTCCTGTGAAAACCAGACAAGAGTTTCTGTGCTAGTCAGTGCCTTTTCTACTCTGCTGACAGATATATCTGTTGTGATAATGGAACAATACGAGTGAAGAGGATTAAGTTCAAACCACCTGACATACTATCTTTAGGTGGTCTGTGCATGCAACAGTACACAGAAAACAAAGAAGGCTTCAGAGTGTTACTGTGAGGACACACATTTCACCAGAAACACAATGTTTAAAGTAAATGTTTGTTTTGCATAACAGCTCGGAGGTCTGCAAATGTTGATGTTTGTGCTGTGCAAAGCAGTTGACTTTATGTGCAAATGGGAAATGGCATCTAGTGAAGATATATCCTTTCTACAACCCTAACCACACAGGGCATCAGAAAACATGTTTGTATATAATTAAAGACAGTGTATGTACACAGTAAGCTCAATTTGCATACAAACTTAACAGGATGAAAACAGTGTTCCTAAAGGGATACTATCACACTTTGCAAACAAGTGTATTCGCCAGTCAAAGTTAGATAAGAAGATCAGCTTCCTCCCCGTGCATTCAAGCTACCTTAACTCAAAAGTTTGCGCACACTAAGTTACGAACAAAACCCAAGAGACTCTTGGATGCATAGACGGCTGGTTTGCTATCTGAGCAGTTATATTTTGTGAGTTATACAGAATTTGAGTTGTCAGAGAGCATATTTTTTAGTTCAGACTGAAATATCTTGACAACTATTGGATGGACTGCATTGAAATTTTGTACAGATGTTCATGGTCCTCAAGAGGATGACTCCTACTGATTTTGGCAATCCCCTGACCTTTCCTCCAGCGGCGCCTGGAGGGTGAGATTTGTGGTTGTGAGTAGAATGTCTCCACAACTATTGGATGAATTACCATGAAATTTGGTAGACATGCATGTCCCCCTCAGGATAAATTGTAACAACTTTTGTATGTCCTTAACTTTTCATCTAGCAACATCATCAGGACAAAATCTTTTTTTGTCCAGTTCTTTCGTTTATGACTAAATACCTGCAAAAATAATGACATATGTACAGACTCACAGAGCTAGTAGAAGTCAATTTACTAGTTACAAGAGTATACTTAGCCTATGCAAACAGGTATGTGAAGTATCCTGTGGCCTGAGAACAATTGTTCAAGTGACATACTAAACTATTCATTTAATGTAGGCTAACTGGTAACCCGTGCGCTAATTCTTTGAGCTAAGCTAGGCTAAACATGTCGAAGATTTTTGCCATCTCTGTACTGAAAACACAGACATGAAATTCAGGTTGTCACTGTGGGTAAGAGAGCAAAACAATCATATTTCCCTTTATGTTCCAATCCGTCTGTGCCTGGTCACACCCCAACAGAAGCTACAACAAAACACATTAACAGGATGAGCAACTAATATTCCCTCAAACAAGAGCCACCACCGAAGGCCGAGCATTAAGACACAAGCAAAAAGGATGGCTTCTGAATTATACAACAGGGGGAATCTTATTCAATTATTGTCAAGGGTGACCATTGTTACCCCAGCTGATGGGAGGCCTGGAGCAGCTGGCAGTTCCTGCGACAGTGTCCAAAGACCAGCAGACAAGCCAGATTGCACTTTGGAGTCTCCTCCCACCAGACACTTTAATTAAAGCGGAGAGGAGGGCACTGCCTCCGTCGTCCTGTCCCAGCAACAGATGGACAACAACTGGCAGAGTTCATTAAGTAGTGGCTTCAACTTTGATCTGCACCTCCAAGTCACGTGTTCACTCCTTCACAACTAAAGCCTAACAACGACAGAGACGAGTATGACAAATCACCCTCTCCTCCCATGAATTTCATCATTATACAGTCTTATAGAAAAGCTTGAGAGTGGATAAACAAAGCTCTGTGGGCCAAGTCGACTGTAAACCACAATAAGGCTGGTGAAGTAAACATTTTAAGGTTGAGTATAAACTTGTGTGTTTACAAGACATAATGGCATATGATAGACAATGTGAGTGCAGGGCGAATACGGAAATAGATCATTCTACAAAATGTGTTTATTCCATTAAATGAACCAAGATTAATCAAAGACCAGTGCGGTGCAAAATCAAACCTGCCACAGAAACCACAGACAGCCTCTAGTTGTAACTACTGGTGTATTAGTTACAATAAGAGTTTTGAATCATTTCACTCCCTATTGGTCTTGTGGTGAGGAAACAAAAATGAGGCCTACAATGAGAAAAAAAACTAAACAATAACATTAAAGCTGAAACTCCTAGATGATTTTAATTTCCCAATCTCATTATTGGACAACCAAAGCCAATAAGATAATGATATACAAGTCCGATATAAAAATTGTTCCAAGTGGCGTAGTCCAACAGGAAATGTAAACATTAGGGATAGAACTTATTTTACTGGATATTATTTAATTAATAAAATATTATGTTGTTTATTTGATCAAAAACCTCATGTTAAAAAGTCCAAAATAATGACAAATGGCCGTTACAGAGGCCTAAATGTGTTCATACTGTTTACTCTGTTAAAAAATCTACAAGCTCTAACTTCATTTGGCTTGATGGACAGCTATAAATATTCATCCATTAATATGCATACATGTTTAAGATCATGTTATAATGATATGAAATGTTGATAATGGCCACATTGACATATACTGTAGCAACAGCATCGGTTTTGTAACACTATACATAAATGCTTTTCTTAAAACCAAGAAGCAATGTACAACACAGCCACACTTAAACTCAGGAGTATAAACATAGTCAATCTCTAAACTGAACTGAAAAGCATCCGGCTCACTTTCACCATCTCTGATAAAGTTCTGACACTGATTATCTGGGCTTTATCTGTCATGTTCTCAGAGCACCATGCTTTTGACAGCATACATGTTGCCCTTTTTTATATATCATATGCCTAAACAGAAAGCAGTGGTAAAAACGTATATAAATACAGGTGCTTAATAATAAGGCAGCAAAAACAAAAGAGCAGCATATTGGGAAAATTGCTATTCTCAATCACCGAAAGTAAAGAAAATAAAACTCAGGTTTGACACAAAATAAACCATTAGAGGCCACAGAGCGAGAAATACACGGGGGTCAGAGACTAGACGAAGCCTAGAAAGCAGGGGAGGAGTGAGGGAGGCGGAACCCACACAGCAGTGCAGGAGGAGGAGTGTCGGGTGTTGTCTAAGGAATTAGAAGAGAAAGTGGAGACTGAATCAGATATGGGGGAGAAAAACAAATCTCTAGGTGAGTCAATGACACCAGAGATGCTTGTTAGGTCAAATAATCTAAACGGTCCCGACCTGACATGACTCAGGGGCTAGACAGCCATGCTGACGGAGACTATTTATTTGACTTTTTCCAGGGATTACAGAGGGAATTGCTCCCCAGGCTGCCTCACTGGCCAATCACATTGTTCCACTCAGCTTTGGGTGGAGGTTTCTGTAAGAAGCTGGTGAAGCAGAACTTGACAAAACAGTTTAAAAACTGTGATTTTACACTGGAGGTAAACCACAAAGCAAAAAGCACCCAGACAGAGCCTTGATCTGCATCTTTGCCGGCGACACTACCGTTGAATGGAGCACATCTCCTGTGGCCTACTGACCTCTGACCTCCCACTGGGGCTATGTGGAGCTGAGGGGAGGAGCCCTCATGTAGTGACAGCTTGTGAGCTACTCACATCACACTGGTCTCCTCCTCTCTCCTTACAGGACACTCTGCCACCCACCTCAGCCACCTCTTTCTTTGCCTCTCAGGGGAAATTCAATAATAGCCTCTCCAGCCGCCCCCCTCGTCACTGATGGGACACCATAATCTCTCTATCCTCACGCCCAGAGGCATGCACAGTGGGATGTCATGATGGCTTGAACCACAACTCGGCAGGAAATTTATGCCTCATTACAGGAAGTGGGCTGTATATTCTCCTCATCATAAACATGGTGGCAGGTGTTTTAATTCCTCCTCTCAGTCTCAAATTGATGTAAGTTTTACTGTAAAAAAAACTAAATACCAACAAAACCTCTGCACAGATGTTTCAAATCAACCAGTTATAAATGTCTGCCACTATATGTGACATATATATTTATTTATACAGCTGTAAGAAAGCGTAAGAAAAAAAGCAAAAGCTTTGGGGAAAAAAAGTTGGCTTGGCTTTGTTCAATCAAGTCTTGTGCATCAATGGCATTTTATCTGGAAATCCAATTTAGTATTGTCTAAACCAGTGACATCTGAGTCGTGCAAGCCACATAGACACGAGACAATGCGTGCTCTCGTGCTAGGAAGCTCCTCTATTGGTACCATGTGCACAACGAAAACGGTTAATCTGGTCTTCATTAGCCAATAACCAAAGGCAAGTTGGTTTGGAGTAAGTGATACTCTACATTGGGAGGGTGAGACACGGAGCCGCAGCCAAACACAACTCATCACTGAAGAGACATGCCAAAGGGCTGGCATGACCTGTGCACTGCTGCAGACTGTTCAGTCGATAGACTCTCTGCAGACCAGCACATAATGCACCAAAGAGGATGCGAGCTGGTAACAGGCAACTTCAAACCATTAAAATAGGCATAGGTGCATAAAATGATATGTTTCTATTTAAATAGTAATTACTACACCAAGAAAAGATACAACTCAATTACATTGTCTACCGTATCTATGTGATCCATGTGTTGCTCTACCTGTTTCTCCAAGATGCGAGAGATCTCTCCCAGAGTTCTGTCCAGTCCAGACACTTTGTTGTTGGCCCACTGGCCGCTGTCTTGACCCTGCAGCTGCTTCAACAGGTCCTTCACCAGGCGCTGCAACCTGAACACACAGGAGCTAATAGTTATTATAAATCCATGCTACCCCAGCCAACTTCTCGCCACCACAGAAGAGCTGATCTATGACATTAAATGTAATATCTTTGAATTTTGGACTGTTGGTCTGATTCTAAAAATATTTGCCAGTTTTGTTTGTTCTGAAAGTAAATCAAACATATTTTTAACTGGTTGTTGGGCAAAACAAGCAGTTTAAAGATGTAACCATTTCTTACATGAATTTATTAATCTTTATTTAATACTGGTTTAATAAATTACTGTTATTCGTTAATATAATAATTGCATTTTTAACCATTTTCGTTTTCTGATAAAAAAAAAAAAGTTTTTCTTATTGTATAGAGTAACTAATTAATTATAAAAATACATAGCAGATTAATCAATTGTGGAAATAATTGTAAGTTGCAGATCATTGCCATCATTAAAAATTATGAAAAACTAAACATTATGAAAAAAAAAAGAAAACACTTACTTGGCCTTGTATGGGGAGTCAGGGACCTGTGTCTTTGCCTCCATCAACGTCTCATATTCCTTTGCCCTGCAGAGGAAAAATTTGGAAAAACTCTTTGAATCCCAGGAAAATAGTTTTTAAATAAATAAAATAATCAGTTTATTTGTCCTGTCAGCCATTCACCAAGTAACTTGGCTTAAAATAATCAGGGACCGGCTCTGTAGGGACGGGTGTTTTGCTGTCGTTGACTCATATCACCAAGACTTAATTCTACCTTTAATTCCACCTTCCTTTGAATCATTTTAACAAGGGAGGCTCAAGTTCTTCACTTTACTCATTGTCAAATAAACAGTTAATGGGGGTCACAAGAAACGCAACCAGTGTTTTGAATGTATGACCTCCTAAAAGGTCATAGTCATTAGGGGACTGGCATTTCTGTGGCATTACTCCAACAGCCTGACTCTGAGGAAAACTCTGTGTGTGTGTGAGAGAGAGAGAGAGAG
>JAVQJL010055367.1:0-21965 GCA_036024295.1 Nannoperca obscura | reverse complement strand
TGTCTTGACTCTATTTTCTATTCATTTCACAACGTATGGTGGTGAATAAGTGTGACTTTTCATGGAAAACACAAAATTGTTTGGGTGACCCCAAACTTTTGAACGGTAGTGTACATATTCCACTATTAACTATAGACATTATATATGTATTGTCAGTTATTTTTATATGTGATTTTAGCATCAGCAGATTTAGCCCATGCCACTGTAATCGCACACATACGGGGACACACACAGTTTTTCTCACTCTCTCCACACATATTGACCGGTCTGGGGGTCAATGACTGTGCAGATGACAACTGAGTTGTTATTAATGGCCACTGCGTTCCAATATATCCGTATCTGTGCTGGGAAAATGGTCTGTAGCCTGCCCACACTCCTTCCCCCACACTGGGCCCCAGCTGTCTGGCTCCACTGTGTAAAAAGATCCAGGCTTGTCTCTCTTCTTTATCCTCTCACAACCTCCTTAAACCAAGGAAAAGCAGGGGAAATCAATAGTAAAAATGCTTCTGGAGGTTTCCAACTAGTTTTTACTACACATTTATTAAGTATTACTATTGAGGAAAGTGCATTACAAAAATCTAATTAACAATGAAGTTCCATGTAAAATAATTTTTGGTTTGAGAAAAATTTTCCCATCCACCCCCAGTTCTGTAACTTTCTTGTTTGGACTAGGATTATTCTGTGTGAGGAAGCCCAATAGTTGGATTCATCAAAAGCGAAACATGGCAGTAATGAAATCAGGGCAGCATTTGATTGTTTGTCCTGGATAGAAGAAGAGCGCCTGCAGCTTCACACACTGCCGGCTTACTCCAGCCAGCCATTTTATTCTCCCTGTACTTAAAGTATAGCCTTCTCTTCCCTCTTATATCTCTTGGCACCAACAACCCCCCTTCATCTGATCATCTGTAACCATTATGTTGTTTTTCTGACTTCTCTATTCTCTTGTGACTGTCGGGACGACTGTGCCCCTGTCGCCACCCTGACTGCTGCTTTTACTCTCCAGTGCCTCAGAAATCATGAGGCTAGCAGAAGTACATCCTTCTCCCTTTCAGTTTCTTGTTCAGCCTACGTTTTCTTTTTTCTTACTTAAATTTGGTTGTTTGTTGTATTTCTGCCTTTTGTCCATCCTTCATTTCTTCCTTCCTTGACTAATTTACTAGTCTTTTATGCTCATATCAGGCCTTAAGTGCATACTTCATTTTTATTGTCTGTGTTCATTCAATCAAATAAATGAAGATCAAATGAGAGCATTTATGATTTGATGATATTGAGGCAGTGTCTCAGGGGCTAGTAAGGAAACATGCAACTCTGCTTAAGGAATCAAGTCTTGTTTACTAAATAATACAAAAGAACATTAGTATATTAGTCTATTAGTTGTAAAGTATTAATTGTTTTCAGGTTTCAGGCACATATATATACAGTTATAGAGTTTTCTCTTTGGTGTGAGGATTTGCTGCTTTACTTTGTTTTCTATCATTCTAAATTGAACATCTCTGGGTTTCGGACTGTTGATTGTGGTGGAAAAGGAGCCATTTGCATTGAAGTTATGCAAAGAATTCTTGCTATTTTCTGGACAAAATGATTACTCAGTTAATTCATAATGAAAATAATCGTTATATTCAGCCTTTGTTCCCAATTTCAAATTTTTAGCAAGATATCTTAGAGATTTTACTACAAAACTATAGAAAGCCATGTCACATTGGCCAGGATGTATGTTACAAGATTTGATGCACAATTAATCTACCCTTGTGGTGAAAATCAGGGATTGTTTCTTATTACTCACTCCCTCGCTCGCTTTTTCCCCCTCTTTTACACACACACACACAGTCCACAACATCTATTTCTTTGAAATATGGCAAATTAGTAGGTAGCAACAGAACTATAGTGCAATCAGTTTCACCCTTCTTTGTTATCGTTCACATTGTCATACCATCCTCTACAAACAAAGCATTTTCTTTCTGTCTTTCACCAGTGTTTCCCCCCTCGTCGGATCCTCTTTCTCTCTCACTCTTCTTTATAACTCTCCATCTTAGTCTATTCTTCTTGTCCCCTGTCCTGTTTCTATTTCCCTCACTCTTTCAACCACCCCCCCCCCCCACACACACACACACACACTCTGTCTCTTTCACCCCTCTCCTGTCTGTCTCTCTCTCCGGATGGGTTCCGGCTGTTGAGCTGGTGGGGCTGGTGGCTGGTGTGACGGCTCGGCTGTCTGGTGTCGCGTGCGATCAGGGCGGACGTCGCGCGGCGAGGACGATCGGAGCTGAGCGCCTCCGCCTCACCGCGGGTCACCTTTCACGGGCAATTAGTGTCGGAGCAGAGGCGCGCTCGCCGCTTGTCGGCCCCGCTTATTGTGAAGATCAACGGCAATCAGTCTCCACACTCCACTCTGCACTCTCTCCTTCGCTCCTTTCACATTTCTGCCTCCAACCCTCACTCTCTCTTCCCCCTGTCTTTCTTTGTTGCCTCTCTATCTCTTTGAGTTTTCCCCTGATGTGCTTTTGCAGCTCTCTGGCTAATGGCTGCTGTCTGGCAGTATGTTATCCGACTGTTCAGCTCTCTCTTCAATATACACTCTTTGACTTATTTGCCACTTCTGTTGAACTAAAATCATATAATGTTATGAAGAAACTCCACATCCCAGTGCTCCTCTTCCTCCTCTCTGCACATTATTTAACTCATTTCTTTTTCTCTGGCTGACTGTGCAGGATGCTTCCTGTGATTTACTCTCAAGGACCTTTCTTCATTTTTCTTGTTGTTTTACTCACACATCATCAATCTGCGGGCATCCCTGAGTCAAAGGTTTCTTTTTTTTTTTACCAAGTGATCCCATAAGGCCACAAACGTTCTCAGTCTGCAACATTTAAAAGTCATTAACTCTCTAGAATCGCAGATTTCATCAGTTATGAGGGACAAAACAACAACTGCACTAATAGGCTATATATAGCTTGTCACAGATATATCAGCATCAGCGTACAGTATAGGTCAGCCGATTAATAACAAGAAATTGGAGTACAGAAATGTATGTATGTATGAATGGAACAACTGTAAAATGTGCCGCTTGGTCACAATTCTTTAATGAATACATTTACAGAGTCCTTATCAAAAAATGTTTATGTATATAGAGATGTGTATCACAAAACAATGCTGCTAAAGTAGGTGCGACTATAGTAAGGCAAGCGACATGACTCCAACATTATATCCTAAAAGCCTTGTCAAAAGGCTTCACAATTCAGAAAGATAATCACTTAAAATATCTGTTACTTTGCTAATATTGTATTTTCTATAACTTGAAATATCCTATAAATGTTGTGACTGGAATAGGTTTGCAAATAGCAGTTGATCTTGTTTCTGTATCCACATGGAATCCAGACTTCAAGGTTGTGAGAGTCTGCACTAACTGAGAGCTATTTTTCAGCAAAGATGATGTGTGTCATTCTGTAACCACAGGCCTGGTGTATGTGTGTGTGTGTGTGTGTGTGTGTGTGTGTGAGAGTGTGTGTGTGTGTGTACATTGCCTGCAGTTGACTTTGTGCAAGCAAAGTGGAAATCTTGGGTGACACTGTGGTGCTGTTTTGTCAAGGCTAGTAGAAGATCCTGATCTGAGAATGACCTTTTCATGTTCATGTGGGCATATTTGTTTGAGTAATGAGTTTTTCTTGTTTACAAGCGTGCACATAAATCTGTTTTTAAAAGCCAACATTTATAAAGTCTCTCAGAATCAGTCCACCAAATGTATCCTAAAGCTTTTGTTCTTTGAACATTTGCTCCCTCCTGATAGCTCAGATTTATTTGAATTAGCTTTACTTGAACGAGATATTTAGCTGGTCCTTGTTGAAGTTAAAGCTGTTGAATATGCAAACAACACAATTACAATTACAATATATACATTTTTTATGGACATATTTTATCTTAGAGTCTTTTATTTATTTATTATATATAATTTATTTATATATATAGGAATCTCATTAAATATTGTGACCACAATAAGCAATGACACATTTTATTTAGAGAGACTATAGCTGTGACTTTTTCAAATCTGAACAAATTTGAACTGGCCCACGTCACTAATATAGCCTAATGCTAGTGTAGGTCAATAGGGCATGCAGTAGGTCCATTTGATCCTCTGCTGGACCATGAGGCAGACTTCAAATGGTCGGCTGCGTTTTATGGACTGTACATTAAACATTTCTGAAAGGTCATTACAGTTTGTTAAGTAACGGCCGTAAAAGATAGTTGTTTTTTTCATATTTTTATAGATATCAGTGTTACTTATCGATTGTGTGTGTGTGTGTGTGTGTCGTGTGTGTTTGCAGAGTCTGACAATGTGTAATACAAGCAAGCACAAACTATAGCATGTGCTGTCTGTGGATTGTTGAAAGACAGAGAGGTGTGTACACGCATATGTGAGGCTTCGTCATCTTGCACGGTCTGCCTGTCCATCTTTGTGCTGCCGCTGCGTGGCAGTGCATCTTTCATTTGAGTATTTCAATATGTATGTCTCCCTTTACAAAAGGGTCTGAAATTGGGTTGTTTAGCTCTGTCAGATTCCTTCTGTTAGTAAAGCCTCAACTATGATTTGATATATATTCATATTTTTTTCCCCTTTTTTGCATAACTTGCTTAGAAACATGCACACAAGCGGTATTTCTGTATCCTTGATCAAAGCCTCTATTAGTTTATTTCTGTCAATATCTGCCTAGTAAGCAGGCCTTGTGTTTGTTTTGATGAACGTCTAAGCCACCTCAGGATGTTTGTGTACTTTAAGTTGCTAGGTAGGTGACATAAAAGGTTTTTTCTCATCATGACTTTGCTTTTTCATGACAGCTTTAGAAAACAGTTAAAAAGAAACAGTTAGGGCTCAATGCATGGTGGAAGAGTGTGTTGTGTACAGATGCATACAGATCGAGCCAACAGCAAGTGAGTGGGTGAGTAAGTGTGATTCTTAATATATATATCGTGCCCTCCATACATACATTATCCGGTGAATTTAGAGTGCATGTGCTGTAACATATCTTCCTTGTTGTAACGCCCACTTTCCCACATTTGGAGGAAAAATCAAGGAAAAAGGAAGGCTCATTTGCATTTGGGGGCTTCATTAGATAAAGTTAAGGACAGCGAAGAGTGCATCTTCAGCCACAGTGATGAATAGCTGCTGCGTCACAAAGTCGCCTCAAAGTAGTCTTGTCGTAACCCTGATTTGCATCAGAGCCTTGTTTTTTTATATATTTATTAACTCACTTAACGGTGGACACTTACCGTTATTCCTGTGTCCTCTTGAGAAAGCTATTTAAATATGCTACTTTTGATGGCGTTAGGGAGGCTGTGATTTAAAAAAAAAGTTGGGATGATAATGACGATCAGAAACTTAAATGTGCAGGATAGGTGTTAATTACATGATGTTTTAATGGAGAGCCAGTGGTGCATAAATTATATGCTTAGATTTCATCACATGAGACATTTCCTCTGAAAAGTTTCTCAAGTTTGATGAATTATACAGTAGGTTAAGTTGTACAGTTAGCTTGGATTGTCTGTACCTACGATTAAAAGTGCTTGCACCTGTCCTATTGTAAGACCTAAATTATGATGACTTGGGAGATGATTGGCACACCTATCATACCCAAAGGAGGGCTAGCCTCTAACAAGAGTCACGCTAGCGGCTCTGTGAGGCTGTACTTAGTACAATATGACGATGCTAGCACGCTAATGTTAAGAAAGTATAATGTTTGTCACATTCACCATCTTAGTTCAATGTGTTAGCATGCTAACACTTGCAAATTAGCACTAAATAGTACAGTTGAGGCGGATGAAATAAAACTAAACAATTGAATGCTACTGTTGACAGCTCTGCACCTTAGCTGCTTAAGCTAGCATTAATGTTAGCTTCACATACTGATACTTTGTTGGTGTTTCTGAACGCCAACAAGCCCACTGTTTTAGTTTTGAAACATCCCTGTTAAACAGAGTGATATGTTTTCTTTGATCTTTGGACAAGCCATGTTATCAACCAGAACACAAGAGAGTTAATGTTAATTAGCTACAGCTGAGTAAACTGGCCCATGACAAATGTGGTCAGCTGGTGAAATCAATGGTCACCAACTAAGCCTTTCACCTCTTACAGCTTGTTAAGACAGTGTTATGTGCATTATTATTAAAATAGCTCTTGTGATTTGAAAATGGCACTTTTTCAAACTGTAATTTAAAAACAGCTTATCGTTCAGCCCTGCCTTTTAGTGTTAAAAGTTACATTTGCTCTACTGATTTTCTGCGTCAGATACCTCATTGAACAAACACATAGTATATTATGTGACAGCAGTACAGGTTAAAACATGCACTTTAAATCAGTTAAGTAATAACTGTGCAATTATATTTATGTAGCCATGTTCCTTGGTGAGGCTTAATCAATGTGATTGTGAGTCATTCACTCTGTAGTAATCAGAGAAAGTTTCAGTTATGACCTTGAAATCCCACCTCTAGCTCTCAGACTCTTTGATGTTAAAACTATTTGCTAAATACAGAAAACCAGAACAAAATGAACTTCATCATGAAGGTGAAAGATATCAAAGTCTGCCTTTTGGTGATCAGTGCTGAAGTCAAATTACACAGGAATCTGAAGTTCATACATTTGGGATTTCATATCTATTTTTTGTTTAAAAAATGAATCTGCTCTCCAAGAAAAAAGTAAACAGTAAACATGCTAAATAAATCATATTTTTCTTTTTCCATTCCTCCCTGCTCTTTTTTAGCCTCTCTCTTTTTATATTTATTTATTTTTTAAATGGACCCATGGGCAGTTGCGTCTCCCAGGCCTCATGCCATGCTGTCTTTTGAACGCAAACCTATGCGGATGGGCCTTGGACGGCTGTTTCATCTAGTCATCCAGGGCCTGACGAGATTTGACTGGTCCAGTCCCAAATGAGCCCTGCATCTCAGCGGCCAGCCATCACCCTCCATAAACAAACTGAGCCCAAACAAAGTCAGATGTTGGCTTGCATTCAAACGATGGTCGTTCTGGGAGGTGGGTGGGAGGGAGAAATAAATAAAAAAATAAAACTCTTAGAGATCATGAATTGAAACTAAAAAAATCTCAAGAGGACTGTTTCTACAGATTACTGATGATAGTTTGAGCTGAAATTGCTGACACGTTGATGCAGTATCACTCTTTTTTCTTTATTGGTGGTGATATTTCTTTTTTTTTTGCAGTTTTTTGTGTTCCAAGATCTATTGACTCTCTTCACACAGGAAATCTGTTGCCCAGAAAGCTCTTCATTATTTAGCAGAAACTCACATATTAAAGTTCTCAATAAAAAGCTGCCAAACATTGATGATAACATAAGAATGCTTTAAACTGTTTAATTTTATAGTCTACATGTCTGCTGTTCATGGCTGCTAACTCGTATGAAATGGTCCAAAGGAGCTGTTGACTTGAACACACTGTGTTGATCAATGCATAACTGTGATTTTTGACTATTTTCTGATATGTAATAATCCAAACACATAATCAGTCAGTTGATTGACCACCCTAATTTCCACATAGCTATGTATACCATGGTATTAACGATATGGCAACATTTCTTATGGTAGACAAATTTATATTGCCTCTTGCTAGAATTTCACAACACAACTTTTTTTCTTAGTATTTTTCTTTACACACTTTTGCCTGAATTTGGGAGTAGACAGTAGAGACATGACAGAAAATGTGAGAAGAGACATAGAGGGACTGACATGCAACAAAGGTCCCCAGCTGAAACTAGGAACATGCAGTTGCATGATCTGTGTCTTAGACCCATCAGGATGTTTTGCATTACTCCCACCCCTATTCACAACTCTTTTTCAGTGTCCTACGTGAGCCTCTACTTGGCTGTAGAAGTCAATACCAGACACACTCAGAAGATACTGAAGCATGGATTGCCTCATAACACCAGCATTTAATGTGCTTCTTCATTGTACCAGAACCCGAGGGGGAAACTAAGCCAGCCTTCAGGACTGCAGTGCTCTAAATCTTAAGTACCGGTCTTTTTTGAAAGGAAGAGGGGAAAAAATCTTCCCAAGAGCTTGCAGGCAGGACTTTTAATTTCTATTCCAGGGCACTGATTTATTTGATTTTTTGGGGAAGTTTTGCTAAGCGGGCTAATGAGAAGCACGGGGCTGTTGAATGATTTAGTAGGGAGATGGAGCACATACAGAGCAAAAGTCTAAAGACAAATTGTCTTTATATTCCCTAATTGGTGAGAGGAAGAAGGAGGTAGTTTAGCAATAAAAAAATGACAATTAAAAGAGGGTTGCATACTCTACCTGTGCTGCATGTTTCACAATTAGACAAAGAAAAACAGCAACAGTGAATCATGCCATGTCTTTAAAATGGTTTTATGGGAAACTTTATTTCTAAGCAATAAACAAACTGGTCCCACATTTGGACTCAAACCAACAAGGACCACCAACCTGGTTTATAGAAGAACATCTGTCAGCTGTCTGTCACATACAAACCTTGCCAATAGGAAAAACCTCATATTGGGCACTTTATGGATTTTTATTTAATAGGCTTTTGCCAAAGGTTATGAGTCTATTTTAATCTAAAGCGTATGGTATCACTATAAAATGTAAAAAATGTTGTTCTCAAGGAAGAACAGAGAGAAAAATACGTTGGTGGTTGTGGTTGGTGGAGGATGGTTGGAGTTTTCACCTATGAATTAAGGTAAAAATTTGGTTGTGTTTTGTTATTTAACCCTGACCAGATACTTTCACTAAACTTAACAGTTTATTGTTTCGTAACCCAATTGTTGCGATCTCAGAACTCACCAGATTGAATTATTGTGTTATTCAATGGACAGGTCATCAGTTCAGCTTCACACTTTTCTTCAGTTCACACGCAAATATTAATTCTGACATACATTTCAGTCACATTTTAAGTGAGTTCCACTTCAGAAAGCCATGATTCAAACCACATTCATCTGAAAAGATTGCAGAGGAGATGTTTGTCTACTACACAGCAGTGTTCTGTAAAAAAAAAAAAAAGCTGACGAATATTCCTATGTAAACAGATACCCATTTCTTTGTTTTTGAGATGAGAGGGCTGTTTGCATCACTTGTCGCTCTAACACAACCTAAATCCTAAAGTATATATATATTTTTTTTTAATAATCTTTAGTCCTAATGGAAAATTTTCTTTGATGGAATATGCAAATTGAAAGGAACTCTCAAAAATTAAAACCATAAATGGTCCAATTTCAAATTGCCATTTAAAGTTGTACAGTACTGTGCTAAGTGGCTATTGCACATCCTCGTTTTAGATTGTTCACAGAGAAAGAAATGGCTGTATTGTTCTTTGAATTGTGTAAGTAGACAGCTAAAGTTCTCAAGGGGGAGTTACTGGTTAGTGATAATAACAATCTCTATACCAGCAGCATGTGAATTTTGGCAAATGTGACATACATACAGAAGAAATTGAGATGTTTTATTGCCTGTTAGGTAGTTAATGTAAGATGGGCCATGCTCAAAACAGGTTTTGATTCTAAGTGGATTTGCTGTTCTTGTAAATACGAACTTTGACCCCTTACAAGTGTAGCGGAAGGAGGATTAGGCTCATGTTTATTCAGAATGTGTAACAGCCCCTGGGACAAATCACACTCAAGAGTGGCTGTCGCCCCTGGAGACTGAGAGAACCACCTAAGGGTGTGGAGCTAAATATGGAAATTGCAAGACATGCTCCAATATGTATATTCACTAATGTGCAGTTCCTCAAAATAAAAACAGGCTCCTTGTTCACATTATCCACCCCTCCGTCTGTCTTTTGCAAATACCAGAGTGTAAAAATGCAGAGCTGCCATTATCTGAGGCATGTTTCATTAATATAAATAAACCCAAGTCGTGTCTATCTTAAATTCCGTCCTTTTTTTGTCTGTATGCCTGTAGAGTGACTGAGAGCTCTCTGTGTTTTCCGCCTGCCTACCACAATGCTCTGTTTGCTCAGGTATGGTTAACTGCAGCTGAAGTTGTCACTGTTAATATGGGTTTGTATTCAATCATCCTGTCAGCTTCTGAGAGGCGTGTGAGTGACAGATTTAAGAGGCAGCCGAACTGGGGGCTAAACTCAAGGAGGGCAATTTCTTTCCTGCGAATGTAAGATCTCCGACAGACGGGCGTTAGCTGCCGAAAGTTAGACAACACCGTCTGGTCCAGTAAACGCATTGACAGTGATCAACAAAGAAGTGTTGTCTTACCTTTTTTTTATTTTTTTTTAAATCGTCTTCCTGCGGTCTCAAAGATCAACTGCTCAGTTGTTTTTTTTCCTGCATTCGTCAAATGTTCACTGTCTTTTAGGTGTGTAAAGCTGTTTAAGTAAATGAGATTTCCCAAAGAGCTGTGTTCGCAGAGAAGCACTCAAAGTGATATTGACATGTTGTCAAGCTGGTGCCTCTCTCTGAGGACGTCATGGGTTGTTGACGGGCCCGAGCTGCGATCATGATTTTTTTCCCCTACTGCTGTTGAGTAATTTCAGCTTGTCTCCCAGAAATGATTTGTTGCTCCTATTTTTAGTCCAAACTCCAATCTTCTCCAGTCAAGTCAGTCAGAAGTTGTCTAGAAAACACCTGCTGTGAAGTTCCTTTGGAGATCACCTGTCTAAAAGCTGGTCAGTTGAGGATTTCCTGATTGAGTTGAAAATGATGATCATGACGGGGGATTAAGAGAGAAGCAGGGTGAGGTGAGGCTTTGTTATTTGGAAATCTGACTGAAAGATCGGTGAAAGATTTCTTGCTGTTCAGTGATCTTTAAGCACAACGCTTGTCTTCCTGCTGTAAGCAGATAGTGAGAGTATCCTCCATGGGTCTGTTTTGGGGAATAGCAAAGCATAGTGAAGATGCCCGACAACACTTTGAAATACGGGGCTCAGAAATTAGGTTATCACTCAAAACACAGGCATCAATTCGCTGAGGAAACCGATTTTAAAACATTCAATATACCTGTGTTGTCCTGGTCAGTCGGTGGCTGGAAACATGCACCTACCACCAGCATACAATTTGCTTCACTGTGTTCACCAGCTAGTAGCTAACAAAGCTTTTTCTCCTAAAAACAATTTTCTGTGAAGATAAGGTTGACGAGAACGGTGAGACTGAGCAAAAAGCTGAAAGACGCTAAAACGCTCAGCAGAGCTGAAGGGAAGTGCAGAGTCTCGGTGGGCTCACCACTATGAGCAACTCCTAATGTTTTGATCCATTGTTCATATTGATCAGTACGGCTTTAAATCAAAACAATGACCACGCGATAATTTGCGATTGCTTGTTTTCAAAAAAATATAATATTAGCAGAGTTCCATGTTTTGATAGAAGAATAAATAGAGAAGTGGCTAAAATTACGAGACATGCCCAAAGGCAGCATGTATCGTTTTCTGACTTTGTCTGGGAATCATGTGATGACAAAGTAGGAGTATTTTTCAGTATGAAAAAGATGCATTGCTTTCGTGTTGCAACTACCCTCAGGATGGAGATGCACAGTCAGAGCCCTGCAAGGTTGAATGGTCGAGGTCATCAGGCAGCTGTGTGACATATTGTTCTGGTGTTTGGCTGTATGGGCACCTCGTGGGTCTTCACCCCCACATCTACTCATCCTCTGTTGAAACACATGAGGCCAGACTAGCTCAGAAGAGGAGCTTGTGGCTGTTGACCATAAAAAAACATCAGGGCAATGAGCCACAAAGAAAAGAAGGGAACGTGAAAGAAGGGTGGTGGATAGGGAGGGAGGTCGGATGAAGATAGGGTGGGGGGGTGGGGGTTGAAAACAGGTTGGTGAATGACTAAGATGAAAGTGTGAGAGAAAGACAAGAGAAAAGGAGAGAATAAAGAAGAGCAGGGTAAGGAATAAGCCAAAAAGAGATGGAGAAAGAGAGATTGTGCGCTTTGGGCCAAATGGGAGCTACACTGCTCCAGCTGTGACCATAAAACAGCAGGTGGATGCCATCATTAGGCCTGGCAGATATAGCAGAAATCCCAGAGTCCCAGCTCTCTGGATGCGTCTCTCTTGGCGCCAGGCACTCATCCACTCTAGGATTATGCATCGATGCCGTGACATAAAACATGACTCTGGAAAGGTGGGGGAAAGCCATTGACTTTAAGAATGACTCGACTTCAATTTATTGCATTTAATGTGACTCAGAACCCTTTTTTCAAGTGCAGTTTTCTGTATTGTCAGACTTCTATTTGTAGTTAATGCTACGTACATTTGTTCATCTTAAGAGCCCTAATGAGGTGCTAATTGTGGACCCCCCCACCCCACCCCCCTTTGTTCTTGTGTGGTTAAGAAATCATTTAAGTTTGAAAAGAAAGCAGTTTCAATCTTGTCCCTCCTGTTCCACCTGATGAACATTTTATATGCCACTTTGATTACCAATGTTCCCTTTCAATTTGCACTGATTCAGCCAGAACTTCAGCTTGTCCCTCAGCTTTCGGTAATTTAAGAACTTCTGCAATGCGTAATTATCTAAAATGTTTGCAATATTGTGCACCCCTTCTCTTTCCCCTTCTCCTGTTTTTTTTTTTTTTGGGGGTGTTTTTTGTTCAGTGTAAGCTGGTGCAAGAATTTGGAATTTAGCTGGGAGTGTACCTAAGAGCTGTCATCTGGGATGATAGTTTGATGGCAGATGAGAGGTGCCATTGCAGCACCCTCCAGGTGCCCTCAGGGCTAAATGGATGGCTGCAACATGGCACTTTTAGAAGGTTCTTCTTCGCTCTGGTTTGTCTTCACTAGCTGTGTTTTTCCTGCCATTAGCAGACATGTCTATTTGGGATGCATCGTTCTTTTAAACTTTCTTTGTCTCAACTTCTCACTGACCTTTCACTGTTAAAATTGCCACGTTCCTTTCTAGTATTCATAGGCAAAATCCCACACGCTGATAGTGAATAAAGTTAAGCATTTTGATGTTAGCTCTTTGGAAGATTAAGAAAAATACTCTCTCCTCATCCTCATTTGAAGGGATGACTGACTTGATGGTGAAAGTGTTGTACTCTTCACTCCATGCGTAATACACTTCTTTGTTTGCTCGTGTTGTTATCTTTTTCTTTTGTACAATATATTCATTCAATTAACTGTTGTAGACAGGCGAAACTTGTTAAATTGAAATCCACTCAATCAGTGCTAACAACCACTCACTGAGAATCGCTGCGATGTGGATGATCTTCCTGATTCTGTTGTTTTGGCATTGGCAGCTCCTGGCGCATCTTTTGAGTTTTTGATTGGTCTTTCACTGGAGATCAGCCTTTTTCCCTCTGTGGCCTCAGCAGGGAGCGAAGTGGTGTGTGGAAGCATGTCATCCCCTGATTTCCTTTTAAAAAGCCGACCCTGATGCTTTTAAATGCATCATCAAGGCAATGGGCTGTCCAAGTCGGTTACAAGTTAACCAAATAAACACTGACAATGAAATTAATAATGCATATTGTTTGCGAATGCCTCAGCTGGATGATTTGACTGATGTATGCAAGGATGGTAATTTATTGAAAGTAAATTCATGTAATTGTGCAGCAGAACTTGATGAAGCAAAAGAAGGTGTCAGCACGGCTTCCATCATCATCAGAAGAAAGAAATCATTAAAGAGCAAAAACAAATCCAACTTCAAAGGACGGTGCAGAACAAACACTTATTTTATGGATGTGTTTCATTTAGACCAAAGTTCAGAACGGCTGTTATGGTAAATATGTCAGATTTGTTGCTGGTTGTTTGCAGATGTGATAGTTTTGGCTTATTTATTTTTCTCACAGTCCACAGGGATGTAAACACTCACTCTGCACATATCAAAGTAGTCAGTGTAAATTTAATTTGAATATGAGGAGGAACAAGAGCTAAAATGTAGTTGTCATTGTAGAGACATATTTCCAGGATGAGGAGCTCAGCTGGCGAGACGATCCCGGTGCCCAACTTGGTAAAAATAGTTTACAACTAAACCGTCTCTATAATAATTATGATGCCAGCAAAAGTGACATGATGTGAAAATGATACATTTGGCTCACTGGTTTCAAGGAGCAGAAGTGACAAACTCATTTTGACTGTTGTACCAAGAAGTAATGTTGTGTACTTTCAGTCAAGAACTCAGGAGTGCATTATGGGAATTTATGCAGTTGTATGTTGTATGTACTTGCTAGAGCTTAAATAATATAATGTGGACCTTTGCTGACCTTTGTGGTTCCTTGCTCTCTTTATCCCAAGATATCCTTTCAATATGCCCAAAGCAGATGCAGGCTTAGGCCTCCACTTTTAATTTAGTCTAGTGTGTGTTCTTTGTTTTGAACCTGTATTTTGGAGACTTTCCACCCCCAAAATACAACTGTTTATGCCGTGCAGCTGCTTATTAAAACCCATATTTACGTTTACATGTACAGCAACCTCTAGTGGCTGTAGCAATTATGATGGTATGGTATGGGAAGGGATGGATGGGTCAAATAACGCAGTACTTTCACCCAGGAGGAACCAAAAGTCAACCGTGGCTCGTTTCATAACTTAACTTGCTAACCTACTTATTTGAACCCAAACCCAAAACAACATATATAAGCGCATGGGACCTTTGTCGTCATGTTAACAATAATAAACACATGGTTAACGTTGTGAAGCGGTCGCAGTGAGGTTAGGTTTCATGCAGCAAAACTACTTGGTTGGGTTTAGGAAAAGATCATGGGGTCATTGGCAAATGACCTATTGTCATTTATTTGGAGTCATATCTCCTGTCACCAGCAGGGGCGCTAGTGGAGGAAAGGCTCCTGTGGGTCACATTAGAAGTCAGGAACAAACGACCTATGTGGTCCTATGGGTTGGAGGACTTTGTTGATAATTGTTACATTTTCAAAAGTGACTTTGGTGACTGCTAGAGGTGCTTTTGGTATTAAAAAGGACATTGTAGAAGACATCTATGCGTGCGACTATAACTACTGGCTCAGTTATAACGTTTGAATATTCTCACACAATTTTGCACATTCTCATCCTTACTCTGTCATTATCACTTTCTCTCTAGCAATTCACCATTAAACACGGGTAACAGAGAGCAGTGCGTAGTTGCTTTAAATGGTTGTTACATTGGCATGTCAAAAAAAATAGAAACATAAGCCACAACTACACAAACATATTTCTGGGGGATGTGACTTATGTCACTTTTTACTTTGTGATTTTCTATCTTCTATGCTAAGAATCTAAATGAAATGAGTGTGTGTTTATATGTGAACACAGAAAGTTATAAATGTATATCATAGACCGTTTTTAGCACACTAGATTTCCTCACTGTTCTCTGCCTCTCTGAAAGTGTGTCTTCCTCCTGGTAGGCTATAAGCAGGTCTTTAAATATCAGTCAGTGGCTGCAAACAACTCACTCATAACTTTGCTTACATCTGCAACAGCCTATTTCTGAAACAGCCTGTCACACAGGACGTGACAATTGATGTTGAATATTAATAAAGTACACCATATGTTTGGGAAAGAAATATTACCCATGCATTATTAAATGTGATTTGCTGTGTCAGCCGTTAATTAATGCTTGTTAAAACATAATAAAAGAATGAGATGTTGGACATGATTAAAGAAATTGAAGTTTGTTGTAAACACAGAAATCATATAAAGGGTAATGAGATAAGAGAGAATAAATTATTGTCAGTGAATGTCTTTTACATTCTTTGTGGACACTGTTAAGAGAGCTGCTTCTGATTGATATGCGGTCTTTGTTGTAACTAATTTGAATATTTCAATCGTTTGCATATTAAACATTCTGGTGTTTTAAAGCTTATGATGGTGCTGTATGACAGTCAGTCTATCTGTGTCTGAATTACAGTGGGTTGTTGGGGGCAGCTCAAACAGGCAGAGATGTGCTGGACGGTTTCTTTGCTGTCCACTATTGGACCATATTCATGAAGGAAAGACGGCTTTGAAAGGAGGACGTTTAAACTGTCAAACACGCTAAACCAGAAACTGTAGAACATGTTACTCGCAGAAGACAGTGTTTTCATTTTGTTTTTGTCTGTTTTGGAAAAATGTGGGTCAATGAACAGTTGGATATACTGTAATGCAAATGCTCTATTTTGCTCTCCAGGAGGTGGCATTCTTTGCGTCTAATGTTGTCATCATGGACATTTCAGGCTCAATTGGGCGTAAATAATAGTTTTGGCTAGGATGTATCAGAAGGAGGTGCAGATGTCTACTGGCATGTCCTTGTGGTTCAATATCTTATTTATAGATTTATTTTATCGACTGATGTTTTTGTTTCAGAAGGCCCACATTTATGATAATTGTCTTATTCACAGCCTTTGCCCAGTTACAGTACAGCCCAGTCCAGTGCACACATAACACTTTAGCAACTGACATGTCAAGTCTCGTGTTTTACCTGTCAGACTTGTGTTTTAATGGCTTTGTGATCATCTGTTATGTGAAAGCATCCGATTTTCAGCGCGGTCATAGTTATCATACTTAACATCCTGCCGCACCACTGAGCGTCTCTCCTTCCTGACTGCTGACAGCGCTGTCATCTGAAAAGTCAGTCACACAGGACGGCAGGAAAGGAGGTTGTGCCTTAAGTAGTTTAGTTGGCTACACTAACATTCAGCACCGCAGCTGAGAGCATCAGAGCAGCGAAATAAAAACAGTTGGCTCTACTATCTTTGGTTTTTTGGTAATTTTGAGACGTGAGCTACAGCCTTTACAGCCTGGCACGCTGTTATCCTGCTCGGTTTACAATGACAATAAAATAAAAAAATGCAATGATTCAAAAGACAAAATGAGATTCGACTCAGTAGCTGATGATTTGAATCATGCTACTTAGGCTGCCCCCTAAGTTTGTATGATTCGAATCATTAGGCTGCCCGCTAAGTGTGCATGTGTCTGTATGTTTGACTGTATGAGCGGCTTTGTCTTTTCACTCATCTACACCTGAGCCGATCAGCGGTATCTTTGATGAATGGCTTGTTGGGACAAAGTGTAAAGAAATGATAATTAATAAACTGAGCTTGCACACATGATTGCATGACTTGGTTGACAATACAAGCCAGTTACAACTGAGGTGATTGGTTTCTAAATCCAAATCCAGATTCGCCATGTTCCTCTGTCAGATGAAGAATTGGAAGGGGGAGAGCAAAATCACCCATCAGTGTTTCTTCTCTGTCTTTTGGCGTGTTAATTTGATTTCAAACCGCCAAACATGGTGTCATGGTTTTCTGACAGGGCCTTGGGAGAGAGTTTATCTCATCATTAATTAAGTATCATATTTCCCTACATGCTGCCTGTGCTTAATTAGGAAGAGGGGGTCATTTTGGAGGGCTTATTAACTGGAACAAATTTGTTAAAGGAAGGAGACCGAGACAGATAAAAGAGAGAGGGAGCGAGGGGAGAGGAGCGCCTCTGGGTTCAGTCGTCCCTGACAAGACTTGGCTTTCGTGATTGATAACTGCACCAGTCACGGCTCGAGTCAAACTGGGAAAGATGAAGGAGTAACTGGGGAAGAGACGGAGGGGAAGAGAGTAAATGTGGGAGGAAGTAGAAAGTGAGGGGTGGGGGCTGGGAGGAAATGATTGGAGACATATGCTAGCTCTCAAGCAAGATAGAGTTAGACAGAGAGGAGGGAGGTGTAGGACGAAGAGGGGAGGGACAGTGAGATATGAAAACAAAGAGAGAAACAGAGAAGGGGATACAGGGAGATGGTGGAGATTGATTGCAACACTGGGCCACGTCACAGAGACTTTATTTATCGTATCCCAACCTCTCCAACATTCACCTGGTATTTTTAGAAATTCTAGATAACAGCTGGACAAAATATGTTCAAGTGCAAGTGTATTGTCTTAAGTTTCATCATTATACAGTGAATGTATGCATTACTGTGTATGCATGGTAAAAGCCAATCAGGCCTTGGTGTCAGATTCGTGGGGGACGCTGTTTCCCATTTCCTTAATTCACTGCGACAGAATGGGTTTGGCCAGGCCGGTAAAACAACAGATGTTTTGCTCGAATGTGACACCCGGGTTGCCAAAAAAATTCCCAGTGGCGGTGCGTGTGTTTGGAGCTGACCTAGCACAAGTTTTGGCAAACGGGGAACAGCGGGGGACAATATGACTTTCGGCCACAGCAGACTTACCATGAGAAGTGACGGGACATGGAAAATGCAAGTCCAGTAAAAATGTATCTTTAGTATATATCGTGCCTCACTGCAGCATCTATGTCGTACATGAAAAAAATGTCAAGTAACCAATTCCTTACTTAACCGGTCAGCTATCTTCAGAGGAGTAGTCACACCCTTTAATTTCACATTTGCAAGATTGTAAGATGAACATCCGCAGGATACTCCGTTTGAATCCATATCTTCATCATAAACTGTTGGTGGTGGGAAGTCAGATATTCTTTGGGAGGCCCTGGAATGAAAGGAGAATTTTAGTGCTCCGGGAACTATACGTAGGAGGTAAATCCTTCGACAAAGGAAAAATGTGGTCTCTCTTAGAACAAATTGCGGAGGTATTTACAACTTTTGCCACAGAGCTTTTGGATCCTCCCCATGTCGAATTTCTTAAACACGTACAAGGACGTATTAGTTAAAGACCATGAAGCAGCACAAAGTAATTATTTATTACAGAACCACTCTACAGTCAGTGTGAGAAAAGATGCCAGTATAACACTTTGAGACACAGAGTGGGACACCGTTTTTAAAATGTTAGACTTTTTTGATCATTGGCACAGAGGTTTTATGCCTTGATCAACAGTTCTAGTATCCCATGTTAAGAGTGGTGTCTGAGCATGTGTATGCTGTGATGCCACCCTCCTTAATATCCATTGAAAAAAGTGTGTGTATATTCAGTGTACTGTGAACCTTCCACTGATGTTTCCCCTGTGTAAGGATGGAAAAATACCACAAACAAGGAAGCTAGACACAAAAATCCTGACAGAACAGTTTAGTGAGTGTTAGTTACATACAGGATTACAGTATAACACTTGTAATTCACTTATAGTAAGTTTCAGCCGTTGCATATGCTAAAGATGTGAGGTAATAAGGTGACAAACGTTTTTGAGGTGAAACATTTTGCAAGAAAAATCCTGTAGGCTCCTTCCCCCGTCGTCTGGTTCTCGGCATTAAAACGCAGTTTGTGTTCCATAAAAGACTTGATTGTTTTTGTTTGCCAAGTTTCCATTTTCCAGGTCCTTGAGTAGTAACTTTTCATTATATCAGATTTTCCTTCTTGGCATTTTTGTCCCTGAAAAAAACAAAAAACAAAACTACAACAACAAAGCACAGACCTCATTGAACCTAGAGAAAAACAAACTTTATTAGTCCGAGCAACATTATCACTTTGCTGCAGTGAAAACTTCTGAGAGCCATTAAATCTTGAGTGGACTGTCTTTGAAGGCAGGGGCAAACGCTGCTGCACTGATTGACAGGGTTGGCCTTGCCTTAATAGAACATAATTGGGCAATTTTGAAGGGTCTCTGAAAAATGACCAAATAATAACACATGACTTATCTTGAGACTTGTTTTCTCAGATAATTGTGCAAAAAGCATCTGGCACACCATTAGTTCCATTTTCACATTAGAATAATAATCCTTTTGAGCTAATAAACTCGCTCAAACGTCTGTGCTTGGGTGGTGGGGACCGCGAAAGGGGTAAATACTGTATGTTCCACCAAGAAAGCGCAGAGAAGGGGTAATGTGGGAGTAGAAGGAACAATAACAAGATGTAGACTTTCCTAACATGCAACATGTCACATAAAGTGAAAGTGTTGTTTTTCCACCCTTCAATATTTCAGTCAAATATTAGCTGCTCCAGCTGTGATGTTTTCAGTTAGAATTCATTTATTGCAATTTACCTATCAATTCCCAAAGATTTTTTTTAATTGGTGATAGAATGTGTATAAGGGAAATGCTTAAATGACAAATGCTTCATAATTTGAACAATAAAATTGCTTGCCACTGTGACCCCTTTCCTTTAAATGTCACAGCATTATAGAAAAAAACACAAAGAGATTAGATTAAATTGACCTGAAAAAAATCCTTCAGTGTGATGAATCACTCTTTTTAATCAATTACTGATGTTAATTGAGCTGCAGACACATTTTCCTGCGAGTACCAAAGTATGTTCATAGGACAGAAAAAAAGAACTGGTCTTGTACTTTGCCCCGCTTTCTTACCTTTCATGTGCAAGACAATAATGATCCCCAAGGGGACCGTTATTGTTTGGGTCTTTCTTCCAATGAGAGATTGCACCAATATCGCGTCTCAAATTAAAGGATAATTAAAAAATGTTATTTCAAAGTTATTGCCGTCCATAAAACTTTGATTAGGCAAACATTAGCCACATTAGGTCTTAATGGCCATTGCCCCTGTGATTACAACAACAATTTTATATACTGCACAAAGCATATGAAGAAATGAATAATTAAGAATGCAGAAAAAAGGGGGGTTTTAAACAGCAATAACGAAGCTAATGTAGGGTTGTTTTTAAGAATAACTTGTGGTAGGTAAAATGAGCCTGTGAGATTCAAACAGCAATATTCTCAGAGCCCACACTGTCGCAGAATGACTACAAAGGAAATGGTTTCCACTAACATAAGACATTACGCCAACCAGTGTTAGTTTTGATCTAGTTTGAGTCTCATTTCCATCATGTTTTTAATTTGCTTGTCAAGAAAAAGTTTTCGTCAGAGTTTTTGTTGAAAACATTTCTCATTCAGTCCAAGATAATGTCTTTAGTTGAAACCCAAAGATATTAAGTTTCCAGTAATATAAAAAAGCAGAAAATTATCACATTAAAGAAGCACTGTTGTTTGATAACTGACCAAAACACTAAAGCAATTCTGTGTATGTAGCCGATTTCATTTTCTGTTGATCGACTAATGGATACATCAGTTAATTGTTTCAGGACTTAATGCTACTGAGGCCATGTGCTCCCGTTCACACACAGCAGTTGTGTAGCAGGCACATGACGCAGCTCACATGGAGTTCCAGATTACTTCTGTTTTGACACTATTTACACAAGTCAGAATAATATCAGCAGCACAGTGTTGCATAAAGTTTTTTCATTTGTTTGCAGGAGAAAACCTATTGTAAGCAGAAAGTAGTGAAAATATATCTCATTTCACCAAACAGAACTGTAATCGAAGCAGCTTAAACGCAACTTATGGTCCTAGTAGCAGTGATGATCAAGCTGTGTTTTTCATTTTGCTTAGAGAGATTTACAAGTAAGCTTTGGTAAAATGAGACGAGTTGTTAGCGCCCAAGGTACTGTTAAATTCAATAAACATTCCAGCCATTTTCATAAAACCAGTTTATGGCAGTCTAGCACCATATGCTTCCTTCTCCTCCCTCTGTTGCTGCCAAAGGTTCAGCATGCAAAAGAGGCAGAGGCTTCAGTCATCTTGTGTACCACTGTTTATGTTTCTGATGGTATTTATGAGCTGTTTCAGAGCAACGTGGAGTTGTGGATTAACATTTATTACTGTGACGATCTTGCCAATCCATCTCTGGGCATTTCTCAAAATGGGAATAAATGTTTTTTTTTGTTTTTTTTTAGATAAGCAGGGATGAGCTGTTTAACAGGGAGGGAAAATAATTGCAGATTAGTTGGAGTTAGTGTTTATGGTTTAGCCATTTCTTTCATTTGGAAATAGATTTTATTTTGTTTTGACTATTTTATTAATTTGGGATTCAGGAAATATTGTACATAATTTTAAATGGACATCTGACTGATCTAAGCAAGAAGACCACTGAAGAAGACCATGAGATCGGGATGAAAGCTGAATTTTTTTTACATTTATATATAGTACATACATGTGTATGTATGTATATATAATTATGATTTCGATTTTATTGCTAGAAAAAAATGAATACAGTGAGCCGCATGGGCTCTTTGACTGACAAAAATGTGAGGTTGTTTTAATTTTTTTAAGTTGAATTTCAAAATATAACATGATGCTGACAGTTATTTAATTCTAGTATCACTATATATATATATATATGTATATATATA
>JAVQJL010055365.1:0-10953 GCA_036024295.1 Nannoperca obscura | reverse complement strand
GACTAGCAAGTCAAGACTAGCAAGTCCAGAGTCAAGTCTCAAATCAAGACTAGCAAGTCCAGAGTCAAGACTAGCAAGTCAAGACTAGCAAGTCCAGAGTCAAGTCTCAAATCAAGACTAGCAAGTCCAGAGTCAAGACTAGCATGTCCAGAGTCAAGTCTCAAGTCAAGACTAGCAAGTCCAGAGTCAAGTCTCAAGTCAAGACTAGCAAGTCCAGAGTCAAGTCTTAAATCAAGACTAGCAAGTCCAGAGTCAAGTCTCAAATCAAGACTAGCAAGTCCAGAGTCAAGTCTCAAATCAAGACTAGCAAGTCCAGAGTCAAGACTCAGGTCTAGTTGCTCCTCTCTTCTCGACAGATATGGTCTGTTTTGCACATTTGGGTGATAACTCTCAGTGGGTGCGTCAGTCCAAGCGACCCCCTTCACATTACATATGTCCCACTGTTAATACAAAGACAAGAAAACACTAACCTGTAGACGTCTTCAGCTGCAGCGAAAGCACACCTGAAATGACAGCATGAAAGGAAACATTTAGATTTAGTTTAGTTAAGTAATGCAGCAACGAGCGGAGACGTGTTTCCCCTTAAGGTTTCCCCATTTCTGGTAAAACCTAAGTTCACTAAAATAACAAAGATGCACGTTAACTGCATACTCCGACATTTTGTAGGATGTTTTTCATACCAGACAACAGAAAAAGAGGTAGACTGGAAACGCAACAAAGATGGAAGTAAGAAAAGCCACGAGGTTAACGGCCAGTGCAGTCTATAAAACAGAAGGTAAAGAAGGAGAAAACAGCAGGATTTACAGGGACAGGGGAAGAAAGGAAGGAGACGAAGAAGTAAAAGGAGATTAAGGAGAAAGAAGACAGAGGAGAGATTTAGTGATCGAGCTAAAACTCAGGTTTTCTTTCCAAATCTGAAAAGTTTCTTCTTCTTGATTCCCCACGACGACGGTAAATCTTAGATTCCACATTATACTGCGTGTGCAGTGTATATAAATCCACAGCGTGTTTTCTTTTGCTGTGCTCGAGTGGAATCTTTTTCTAATGAGAGTTTTACACACACACACACACACACACACACACACACACACACACACATCAGACACAAGCATATGGAAATGAAATCAAGCGGGAGACAGAGGGCTTGTAGACGGGCCAAGGCACACACACATTCATATACACACACAGACCAAGGTCACTCATACTTTGATCTATAGCATATTGGTATCTTACCGCTGCTCAGGCCGCCCGCCTTGCAAACAACCAACACACACACACACACACACACACACACACACACACACATTTGCTGGCATTCAAAACACAAAGGACGTCAAAACAAAATCACCAAAAACAGCGCAAACCTCCTCCTGAGTGCATTTTACTGTAATATGTGAAAAGAAAAACATGCATGTTTCTGCTTGTGTGTGTGTGTGTGTGTGTGTGTGTGTGTGTGTGTGTGTGCGCTCCACCATGAGCATCAGCACCAAACACACCATCAATGCCAAAATCAAAACATCCAGATTTCACAACAGTTTCAGGAAGACATCACAGGTTGTGACCTCCATCGCCTTTCCTTATCTGTGTGTGTGTGTGTGTGTGTGTGTGTGTGTGTGTGTGGAGACACCAGATAATATCTCTGATCTTTTATCGCTCTGGTTTTATTGTAAGCGGCTGCAGATTCACCTGCCAGACAACACGCTCATGCAGCCTCCGCAACCTGTTGGCCACCACTTCACCCAGACAAACTCCAGAGATGATGATGATGAAGATGATGAAGATGATGATGAAGAAGAAGATTAAATGTGAATGCCATACTTTTCAAAAGCAGACTGTCTTCAGCTCTAAACACTTCAAAAGCGCTGGAACGATCCTGCATCTTATGAATTTCTTTGGCAAACACAAAAGACATGTTTAGCACAGGTGGCAACACAAGCGATACAAGCTACGGTGGCCCGGAGAGGCAAAACAAAGCAGGAAACAACTACTAACTCGTTCTTCCACTCCGAAGTAACGAAGAAAAGACAAAGATTTACCTTGAAAATGTAATTTAAGGGAATAGTTTGACATTTTGGGGAATGTTTGCTTTCTTTCGTGTCTGTAGGCTACATTAGCTACAAAGAAAGAGTTAGCAGGCGATTAGCTTAGCATAAAGACTGGCGTGCTAATTTCCTGTCAAACTGCAATTAGACGTTTTTACATTTTTTCTCTTTGTATAAAATAAACCAACAAAGTCGACCGTGTTAGCGAGTTAATTGGTGAGCTTTTGAGCCAGGCTAGCAGTTTCCTCCTGTTTCCAGTCTTTATGCTAAGCTAAGCTAATCCTCTTCTGGTTCTAGCTTTGTATTTAGCGTACAGACGCGAGAGTGGTGTCAATCCTCTCATCTAACTCTTGGCAAGAAAGATTGAATAAGTGAATTTCCCAAAAGTCACGTTTTTGTGTCCGACTTCCTGTGCAGCCCTGGTGAGGACTACAGATCTGATCCCCAATCAAATGAAGCATGGCTGCAGTTCAGAGCTTGATTGGATTTGTCAGGAGGTCGTGTTCAGTCCATATTTATGCAGGTGAAACTGTTGCGGGCTCATTCACATGATGTAAATGTCCTCTCTGATTCAATCTGTTTGCTCCTTGATTCCTCTGATTGATACGAGTGGAAACAATATGTTTTACGTACAATAAACATCCTTTTTATTTAGTCTAGAGGCTCGCTGCTGCTTTTGAGAGATGTTTTGTTTCGTCAGGGCTGGAAGTTTATTTTAGGGCTTGAGTTTGTGTGTGTTGCTACGGGAACATTAGTGTGTGTGTGTGTGTGTGTTTTTACTGCACACAGGTGGAGGTAGTGTCTCTGTCAGCATACCACATCAACTGGAGGATTTCCACGAGTCTGTTTCAAATCATTTGACTGCGTTTTACTTTCAGTTTCACCTCGAACCAGAGAATTTAGGTCGTGTCCCGAATCATTCACTCACCATCCTGGGAGCTCTGTGGAGAGGACTTTATCGTGCGCTTGATATTTATCTTTCAGCGCAATGCATGATGGTATATTCTGCTTGGTTAGTGACCATTGGTTGTACACTTACTACTCTGAGTCCACTATATAGGGTGCAATAACTAGTAGGGAGTGATTCTAGGAGCTAGAAATTTGCTTTGCCCCAATCTGTAACCTATAACCTAAAGTTAGTTAGAAGTCCTGAGATCCCAGCAGTTCACACGGTGACTAAAAGGTTATCATGACCTGACGATGGCCAGAGCTACAAAAACAGTTCAAGAAATTCCTCTAGAGGAGACAACAAGACAACAAGACAGCACATTGTCAGGAACTCTTTGTGTTCTTCGCTGAAACCTGGTCTCCGATAGCGGCTCAGATAAGATGGCCGACGTTGTTAAGGACAATCGGAACAATCTGACCTTCGCTGGCAGGAGTTCATGGACTGGAAGGAGCGTCTTATCAGCCTCACGTGTGGCTTCCTGTCTCTGCCTGTTCAGATCACACACATTCAACAATAAATAAACCTGTCAGGCTCTTTTATTCTGCTGTCTCTTCTGTATTAATCCCATATACATTCTGCACATATATCACTCGTTCTCTTTCCATCTCCACTCGGACACCTCCGACACAGCAGCCTCACTGTGAACTCTCCGCTGGCAGGGGAATGACTCAGGTGTTTTTCCATTTATATACTGTGTGTGTGTGTGTGTTTGTGCGCGAGTATGATTTGTGCAGAGGAATGTGAGAGTGTGTTTGTGTGCGACAACACAGTCCTGTTTGTTTGCAAGGGGGAGTGTGGAAATGTGTGTGTGTGAGAGAGAGAGAGAGAGAGAGAGAGAGTCAGGTGTCAAGTTTACCCCCAGATCAACCCAACCTGGGAATGATCCAGTCTCAGCGGGGGAAGCCAAAACTGCTCCTCTATGTGTGTGTGTGTGTGTGTGTGTGTTTGTGTGTGTCTAACCCAGGGATGACTCACAAACCATCTGGAGGCCAGATGCAGGTTAGAAAAACTCACTCCCCCCCTCCCTCCCCTCCCAGTTGCTGTTAGTTCCCTTAGTTAACCCACGACCTTTGACCTCCAGGCTGTGTGAGAGTGTGTGTGTCTTCCTGGTTGAGTAAACGGCGAGGTCGTGACCTCTCCCTCTGTGACCTCTGGAGTTCAAGTTCACCCGTTGACCCACTCAAACAGCCTCCACCTTCCTTTCTTCTCCTCCCTCTCTCTCAGCTCCACCAGCTTCAACAGTGATGAACTCGAGGAAACTACACCCTAAAATGAACTAGAGTAGTAACTTCAGGTTGTTCTCGCTGTTATCTACTGAAATAGGATGCAGACGATTATCTTCTCTTATTATAAATGTATTTCTTACATCCCTTTCTGTCTGATCTCTGAAGGTTTGGATGAAGATACGCAGGTACTTTGTGAGAATGTAAGAGACGTATTACCAGAGGAAACAGAGCACATTCAGCTCAACACACTCCTAGAGGTGTGTATGTACAGTTCCCCCCCAAAAAGCCACCTCCTAAAAACAACCACAGTTGTTCATCATGGGAAGTATTTAAACCCTCAGCGTCGGATACTTTGTGGAGTCATAAATCATAAAACTCTGATCACCATCACGAATAAATCTGATTAGAAATCATAGGAAACCAAAGCTGCTGCTCACAGCACCAGAACCTGCCTGAGAATCATCACATCTTCAAGTTTGCCTCAGTATCTAAGTGCTTTATTGATCTGCACGTGTGCGTCCACGGGTGCACCGCGGACAGGACCTGCTAATAAATAATTCAGCATACTTTTAAAAAGCGCCAAGTTGCAAAAATATACAAATATAGGCTAAAAGACTGAATATGTAACGTAATATGAAACACACCAAGGCACATTATCCAAGTGTGTAACTGTTTGATTGTTAAATCTATAACAACAGGGTTCACAGACAATACGAGATAATTGTATCTACCCGACTGCTTGTGGGAGACACACTAAGAACTTAATGAGGATAATGTCTTAAGTGCAGCCGCAATGTTTCCACAGCATAAAAACACAGAGGATCTTCCACAGTGGTAACACCCTCAGGCCGCTGCAGGCCATTCTTTGGAGATGAAACACAAGTTTATTTGCTGACAACTATTTCTTCAACAACACCAACCCCAAGTCTTACCAGTAAATCATCAAAATAATTATGTGTGTGTGTGTGTGTACCAGTAAACCAGTAAAACATCACCGAAACAAGACAGCAGAGCTGGAATTCTGTCTATTGTTCAGCCAAATGTTCTGATTTCACCCCCCGAGAGGCCGAGTGTGTGGTGTGCACGGGCTGGCGAGCGTTCACACACTCACACACACATTTGAACATCATTTTTTGGCTGTTTTGTGTGTGTGTGTGTGTGTGTGTGCGCGCGCGTGTGTGTGTGTGTGTGTGTGTGTGTGTGTGTGTGTGTGTGTGTGTGTGTGTGTTCATTAGTAATGAGGTCAGACAGGAAACAATCAGCAGAGAGTTTGTTAAGAATATTATTTTTATTTAGTAATTAGACAAGAGAGGGAAAGTAAGAATAAAAAAATAAAGAAATAACTGTCACAGGAAGAAAGAAAGATGACAAAGAAGGACAAGAAAGCAGAAAAAACACACGTTCCTTTCATGATCTAAACAGGTAGAAAGTTCCCAGTGTTGCACATTAACTTGTTGTCATCACCATCCCTAAGTGCTCCACAGGGCGCTTTTATTTTGAAGGAAGGATCAGGAGGGGAAACGCAGCAGCTGGATAGTATTCATCAATATGCATGAACTTCCCGTCATGTGCACATATACAAACAAAAGCTGAGGCGGAAACAAACCACAAACTACAGCCAGACTCTGGCTCAGATGTTTGTCTCTCTGGACGCTGTTCACAAGGGGACAGTCAAGAGTAAAGAGAGAGAGAGAGAGAGAGACTAACACCCCAACCAGCTGAGCCACCGGCTCGTCCAGATGTTTGGCTGAACAGCAGAGCCAACGAGGACGATGCTACAACAGCGTGAGCCTCGTCTCTGAATACCTGAGCAGAAGCAACAACGTGAAGGCGACCAACGTATCTGGAACTTTCCAACATCACTGACGAGTCACGGGAACAAACCAATAACACAAACATCCTCTCCACAGTAACGAGATGCTTCTGCTTCTCCGTACGTTTGTGTGTTTCATGTTACTGTGAACGTAATAAACCACGTGAGTTAATCATCGGTAGTTTCTCAACGCTGGGATCTCTCTTGCTGACATTTCCATGAACCAGCTCTTGATGTTGCTCAGATGAACAGAGGAGAGGACGAGGGGAAGGATGAAAAATGGCTTCGGAATAGAAACAATAGAAATGTGCCGGGCAGATGTCTCTCTCTCTCTCTCTCTCTCTCTCTCCCCTCTTTCCCAACACTCGTGTTGAAACTGGGGGAAATCTCTCCAGTGTTTGCAGTATTTTCCCACACATTACGTCCAACACTTCCAGTGTTTGTGTGGTGATTTCACATCCGTTTAACACACTCGGGTGACTTTTTGCGTGAGTGTGTGTCTGTTTCATGGGTAAACTCGCCGCTACCGTGTGTGTCCTGCATGGAAAATGAGCGTCTTGTTTAGCAGAAAACAGGATGTAATGGAGGCGAGAGAAGATGACAGTGGGGGGGTGTGAAGGACAGCGAGCGAAGGAGGGGAAACAGTGACTGTGGGGGGCAGAGAGGGGAGAAGTTAAGGTGGTATCAAGGAGACTTGGAGAAGGATTAAGACTAATTAGGGTGGTTTTGAGGTGGAATGGTGAATTAAAAGGTGAAACCAGAGGATATTAAAGTAGAACGAAAAGAAAAGAAAAGGAAGGAGTTAAGACAGAGAAATAAAAGTAAAAGTAAAAGGAAGAATGGGACGGGTAAATGTGATGCAGAGAGAGAGAGAAAGACATTTAGATGGTTTGAAGTACTGGTTTGCTAAGAATCCCAAAGGGTGGTTGTTGTCTGATGTTTTTGGTGTTATTCAACACTTAAATCCAGACTTTTGGTTGTTTGGGGTCATCCCAGACTTTAGGGGGTTAATAAAAGATCAGGATTTTACCCCAGACTTCTTTTCCAGTCCTTTCTGACACACACACACACACACACACACACACACACACACACACACACACACATTTGGATTTATTCCAGACTTTAACAGGGTTGTACCTCAGGATAAAGACACTTACACACAGACACACACACCCCTGTAGAAATAAAGATGCGTAATGTAACTGTCTAAATGTTCTGAACTACAGCTAATTGGGGCAATTTGTAGTTTCTGCTTAGATCCTATAATACACACACTCACACACACACACACACTCTCAAAGGAAGGCTTCCAGATGGAAATTAGTGGTGTCAGCCTCACTTCCTACCTGCTGTTACCGCCCATCTGAACAGAGGAGAGTCAGGAAATAGACCATAATTATAGTGTCCCCGGAATAAAACACAAACAGACGTGTGCACACACACACACACACACTGATGATGATGTGACTGAGAGAAAGCTAATCACTACGGCTGCTAACTATAAATATCATAAATATGTCACTGAGCATTTTACATTAGCCGCTACTAGCATAGCTCACCTGAATCCATGGCTAACCCTTTCACTGTTCAAGCTGCATTGTGGGTAATGTAGGCAATTCCAGTCCAACGCTAAATCGGAGTACTTTAAAGTAAATATTAGATTTTATATAACGTTTGTAGTTAATTCAGAGACTTTCATTGAATAATTATTGTTTCCAAAGTGTTGCATATTTTTCTGTGGTGTCCTTTCAAACAATACATGCTGCGCCTTCACTCATTTCAGATCAAATCTTGTAAACTGTCCTGCTGCCATAGTAAAACCTCGTTTTATGTGAAGGTTTACATGGTTCTTGACAGGTAGGGCGAGTTCCAGGCCTCAAAAACCCGTTCAAAGAAAATACAAAACCAAAGCAGACATTTTCTGTTTGGTCCAACGAGCGAGACACAACAACCAGATGCCGACACGGTTTCCCGTTTGTCTCTTCAACCAAACGAGCGGGTTTATTTCTCTCTGCCACGTTGTTTATTTGGCTGTTTGTGGGACCCTAAACAAGCGATCTGTCGCTGGAGACGTGTTGTCCGACCACGTGCCTGCGCGGTTATCTGAAGCTAAACAAGCTCAGAACATGATCCAGACGGCTCCGGCGCTCCCAGGAGGTGGTTTGGGACTTGATACTGTTCATTTGAAGCCAGACAGGAAGGTTTGTGCAAAGGGACACGTTGGAGAACTGAAATATACTTGGTTTGACTCTGACGAGTGTTACAGCTGCCATGTGTGTCCTGTTTTAGTAAATCCTTTAAGCTTTCAATTATAATATTTGTCCATTTTAGTGAAAATATATTTTGCTTTAGCACATTAGCAATTACATGCACGGCCACTGAATCAAAAAGTTTCTGTGCTATTGAATCCTGATTGACACAAATGATAATTGATTCATTTATAAGCGTTTTAATATATAGTTTATAGAAGTTGATGTTATATTTCTGTCCAAATATTTTTATTGAAGTGTTATCTGGACACTTAGCTATAATTCTGATATTTTAAGACTTTAGAAAACATGTGTTTTCACGTGCTGGATGAGTTAATTGATCTCTATGTTGTGATTGTGGGTAATTACAGGATCAGAATACCTACAAATATATCCATATATATCCAGATCTTGCTGATTTATGTCCATAAGATGTATGATGAAATGTAATGTAATGTAGGCGGGGTAAGGACAAAGGAAATGAGGTCACCAGTTGTATTTCTGAGTAAGACTTTGATTCATGCAACATAAACCGTAAACAGTCCAGTTCTTTAAAAGCATTGCATCAAGTTAGAGTGAAGTCGATGTCGTAATTCTGTAATCAGTTCCATCTCAACATGTTTTAGCCATCGAAGATCGGAAATAAAGCAAGCGTCATGTGCATCTTTTCTGCCTGATCTTCAGATTAAACAGATTAAATATGAAAGTATCTTCTGTGACGCGCTCTCTCACACTCACACTCCCTCTAACAAATCGCCGACACACACTTTTCACTTCTGTGTCGAAGTCTTTGAGAACTTCTAAAAAGCCTTTCTGCTCAAGTGAAACAGGAATCAGTCCAAGCTGCTCTGTTACTTATGAATACTACGGGCTTGTTGGAGTTGAGTGGAACTTTGAGAGAATTGGTTTAGTTCCCCGTTGGCTTGGACGAGCATTGCTAACAAATGTTAACGCTGGGGCGGCTGCCAAATTCTCACAGAGGAGCTTTTTTGGACATCCTGTGAGGAACCTTGGTTAGTCATCAGGAAAAAATACTTCTTAAAACCCTTAACCTTTAAACTTAACTTCACTGAACTTCACTTGCCCTTCATATTCCACTTTAAGAGATTCAAGGGTCACCTGGTGGTTAAACAAACAATCCCTCATCGCTTCATGCACGTTCCATCACTCTGATTCAAGGACATATTTCACACGTATGAGCAGCCCAGAACAAACTCCAGCTCTCTGCTGTTACATATAACACCGGAGATATTAAACACCTTGCTTAAGTGCACCTGGCGGGCTCTGGGATTGTTCAGGGAAGGCAAAGTGTTGTTTTATTCACTTCCCTGTGTGGTTTAAACGCCCAAATACCCCAAACCACGTGTTGATCCTTCAGCAGCTGTAGGATTTATGACTCCTGTCTGTTGGGAGCAAAGGTGACATTTTGGACGGACGGGTCAACTAAATGTTGGACTTCTCTCCTCTCGTTGTGTATCCACAGTCATTGCTGGTTTCTTTCAACCATCCTGAACCTGAAACCCGATGATCCACCCTGAAGACGAGCCGCCAGCGTCACTGATGAAGCGGGAAGGTAGATTTTGGGTGCACGTGGCCGTCTGTGGACAAACGTCAGTTCTTTAGGGGATCTGATTCTTGTCCTTTCATTAGAAGGTGGTTTCACCGAACTCTGCAACTACCCCTCTCTGGTTTCTGGGGCAGCTTACGAGTATATGAACCTCTCATTGACCCCCACCTCCCCCTTTCCCCTATAACACAAACACACACACACATATTCTGTTCTTTCCCCATTATATAAAGCCCAGGATTGGTCCACATCTGCATTTTTCTCGGCCAATGAAATAGCCTCAGAAATGCGTATAAAATTCACATCGGCGTGAACTACGGGGCTGATAAAAGAAAAAGGGTTTTGCCCTCTCGTTAACCTTTCTTACCCCCTATTTCTCCTCCTCCCCCCTTTCTTAACCCTCTCTTAACCCTATCCCCCTCCTCCTCTCCACTCCGTTTATACCTTTCCTCATTCTCTTCTCCGACACTTCATCCCCCCTCGTTGCATCTTCTCTTTCATAATTCAGGCCAGTCTGTCATCGACCCGTCCATGTGATTCTCCTTTAATGCTACCATCGTTCTTTTACTTGATCTCCCAGTGTTTCTTTCCAGACGGCGATTCCCTTTTAACAGCGAGCCAGTGGCCTTTCACAATCTGTTTCGCAGAGAGGATAGAGAGACCCCGAGACAGGCCGAGGCAGAATGATTTAAAAGTCTAAAAAGGAAAGACTGAAAGATACTAAACAGATATTGAGAGGAACAGATAATGGAAAGTGAGAGAAGCTGGAGTGTGAAAAGGACAGATGCTATTATTTTAGACAATGGTGGAAAGTAAAGTACATTTAGTAAACTACATCTTTTGACAGGCGTAGTTACGTTGTACGATTACATTTTTACCCAGTACGATCAGCTTATAAATAATGATATATTGTTATAGATTTAACATCCTAACAGTATATAAAGTAGTTGAAATGATCTTACATGTCAATATTTCCACTGGTTCCTACTGAAGTCATCTTTAAAAACCAACAACAAATACATAATTAATACATAAAAAACATACATTTATTATTCTTTTTTCAATAACTTTATTGAGCATTGTAACTGTATCAAAAAGCAATTT
>JAVQJL010055360.1:0-41747 GCA_036024295.1 Nannoperca obscura | reverse complement strand
TGTCTTGACTCTATTTTCTATTCATTTCACAACGTATGGTGGTGAATAAGTGTGACTTTTCATGGAAAACACAAAATTGTTTGGGTGACCCCAAACTTTTGAACGGTAGTGTAGGTATTCTTTTTCCTTTTACATTAAGCGTTTCAAACTCTATGTAGCCCAATTCACAGAAGAATACTTGGTGGGAGCCATCTTTCAACCCAAGTATTTTGTCTTTGTCTCTACCACTACTCTACACCATACATCTGTGTTGTCTTGAGTAAAAAAACAGAAAAAAGCTGGTGTAAGCTGATCTGTTGGCAGGGATATGCTGCGGAGGAAAGCCTATCACCCTCTTCCTCAGTGTGTGATTCTCTATTTCACAATGAAACCCAAATTCCCCCCAGGCCCACCACAATACTACAAGGCCCTTTTCCAACTCCTTATTGAACATCCCCCCCACACACACACCCACACCTCAACACACACACACACACACACACACTTAGACACATATTTATACCTGCGTACACATGCCAGTGTCTTCTGTAAACAAAAGGATGCTCTGCTTCAGTTCAATGGAATATGGCTGCGTGTGCATGTGTGTTCCATCAGATTCTGTCCAAACACTCAACAGATGGTGACATTTAGTTTTTGTCCCCCACCATGACAACAAGGTTATGGGTGTGAAGAAGCCTTGGTGGGTGTGTTGGGGTTTACAGGGTCAAGCCTGACACATGCTTCCACATCTGTATATTCATGTTATGCTAAAACTCTGTATCAGTTAATTAGTGCAAATAAAGGTAGACAAAATGTTGTTGCATTTTGTATTTGAATTTATAGCTGGCTGTGCCTTTAGCTAGTTAGCTCAGTTCGATGTTCAACAAGCGGTCATATTAACACTAGCTGACTGCCTGGACTGGGAGCTCTAAGCACCGGGGGAGTGTAGGTGTTTACACCGCTAGCACAGGAGCTAACAGCTACAGTTAATCAAACAGTAACAACACTAAACTAAAAGTAATGTAGCTAGTGGGACATTTATTTTCAACAGTTTTTAAAATACATTTGGTATGTTAAAGTATAAACAAACAACCCACTAGCGACTGCACTGTCTCTAGATTTTAGAACCAATGCTTTGACTAATGTAACTAGTCTAACTACATGTCTGTGCTATCTGTGACTTTATTAATCCCCATGAGGAAATTAATCTTCTGCATTTAACCCATCCAAACACCCTGTACACAAACACCATAAGCTGGAGGGGCCTGAGGGCACAAGGGTGGGACTTGACTCTGACAACCTTTGGGCTCTAACCTCTAGGCTAGCTACCACGACAAGTTGCCTACCAATTATTCTATTCTACCAGACCACCTTAATATAGCAGGCTAAAACCGGCCCTGATCTGAATGTGTGATTTGTGTAAAGCACAACTCTAGCCTACCAATTAGTAGCAGAGTCGTGTATAAATGTGAACCAATACACAAACATTAGTGATGTGCAGAATGATACTAGGTAGATAGGTCTTTGAAGTTAGCATATGGATAAAACAAGTACCCGTGTTACCTGTACACATTACATTCTGGTTTATTCTAGTTACTTAAATTCACCTTACTCATTTATGTTGTGAAAAGAAGTTGTACAGCAAAAAAATTCCCCTCGTGCCCAATAAGCATTTTCCCCATAGGCCACCATTGTAAAAGAGACGTCTGTAAAACTGTTGACAAGACACCTCGGACTGCAAACAAGGTTGATTATGACTCTTTCTATTATTTATTTTTGATCCATGGAGGTTTAATATTTGTAAAACTTTCCTCGAGCAGAAGAAGTCTATGTACCGAGCAGAAACTTGCAGGCTGGGCCGGCAGGGAGAAACACTACTGCACATATTTAGAAACGTTTTTGGCGTATGTGCCAGGTGAGCAGTTCTCATTGGACTCAATCGGCACCATCTTTGGGTCAGATATCCAGTTCTTATAATACATCCATGGTTGGGTGTTTATTGTGTTGGTGTTAATTACCCTATTACCCACAGCCCAGGGTGACTGGAGAACGCTACCCATCAGGAAATCACATTTAGTTATATTTACCTGTACTGCCTGAACTCTTCTACTGCACCTAAGCTAGACCTGTTTGTTAACTTAGCTTAATGCTAAGTCAAATATTTGCCAGTGAAGTGAAGGAAGGAAGTAAAACTGTTTCGCATTGAAGTGTGTTAAGCAACACTTTGTGCTAATGCTAACAACCTCTGATTACCCTGTGGGTTGAATGTGTGTTCAGTAGACATGTGCTATACACACATTCAATATGAAAAGGTTATAAACATACTGAATACAACCTCCAAGTTCTTGGACAAGGAGCAAATGCGTACTGTAGCATTGCTTCTTATTATATTAATTTACACTGCTATTTTCATTACAATAGCCAGTAACATGTTTTTATTTCTTACACATAGCCTAGTCTAGATTAACACATAAGGATAATGAGTTTAAAGTGAGTTAAAAAGGTCTGGCAAACTGCATTTACTTTAAAACCTCACTTAGTCCTTTACCAAGGCTTTTAGCAATGTGGTTTTACTTAATATTCTGTTCACCATTTAATAAGCCTTTGAGTATTTATAAATACAGCTTGTGCAACTACTGTTGCAGTTAGAGGACATATTCATGTGGGACACATTGCATATTGTAATTTGTTCTATTTTGTAAAAAACAAAAAAGAAAGAAAATAGGGGAAGAAAGCCCAATAAACATAATGCTGCCCTGCGAGCCAGTTTCCACTTCATCCATTTGCTTATCCTCATCTCCAACAATCATTTATTCACTCATGTGAAATTAATGGGTCTCATTATCAATATCTCCCTGTGAATGCAACATCGATCAATATTAGAATTCAGGTTTGGAACATATTGAATAAATGTTACATGCCAGCAAATTGTTTTTAAAGGCTATGAGACCGTCTAATAATTAGCTTAAATGTTTTCCCATTGAGTATATTGAAAAATCCTTTTGCTCTAAGTGTAAATATAACAGTGATAAATGAGGTGTAATTTCCTTCTAGCACTGAGATGACATGTCAATGCATTTGTACCACAATATCACATTACTAATGGCATTGTCATTTCTTCTGTTTATTAAGTATGGATAATGTCTCAAGCTGCACAGTAAAACACAGTGTTGATGCAGAAAAATGATACGCACCAAGGTAACAGTTGCTACTGGGTTTTACTATCTCAGAAAATAGCTTCCTGATAATCTTGGTCATTGCTGTGCTCTTTAATCAGTGTTCACATTCATAGCTTATATTGTCTGTTTCTGTTATGTTGCTGATTACAGATGTCATGGATCTTATATGGGTGAAAATTGTAGTTACGATGTCACTAATAATAAGTCACTTTCCATTGACGCCGTAAAAACACATTTCTCCTTTTGACCCCACTATGTTGCCCTTTCTTGTGGGCTCTTTCATTACTTTCTTCCGCTGTTCAACCTTCTCCCCTCTTACGGTGTTGCCCTTTGTCCCTCTAATATATTCTAATATCTTACATTTAATCTTTCACTTCTTTGCATTCAGGAGACCAAGCAATTAAAGGAAATAAGGACCTTGGGTTTCACAGAGGGAGGAGTCAACACTTTTTCACATTAAATACATTTCATGATATAATGTTGTAATTCTCTCAGGTTGGGCTACCTTTAACCTGCTGCTCTCTTACTATTCCAGCTACATTTACATGAGTGATGCTAGACCATCCTCAGAGAATGGAAGCATCTGTGCTATTATAGTGTTTATCATAGACCATGATCTTCTGTTATGTGATGCTATATAAATAAAATAAATTTTAAATGTGCTCTACTGTTCATTCATCCATTGGGAGAATGGTAATAGGTGCTAATCTTTGATTAAATTACATTTCTTGGTTTCACAATTCAATTGAGATTCGATTGTCAATTAAAAAATGGGCACTAATTTCAGTTCACTGTGCACCAAATCATTCTCCAGAAAAAAAACAGAGACAAGTTGTGTACGAGTGTGTGGCTTTGTTGATTTTAAAATGTTGAGTGCATTAATTTAAAAGGATTGTACAGTCCTCTGCCTATATTACAAAAATGAAACAAATTCAGAATGTAACTGACCAACATCACTGTCTTATTGTCAGAAGTCTGTGTACAGACTGTTCAGATTTGCTATGTGCTCGAGTTCAGTACTCCACAACTATTAAGTTATTCAAAAATGTGCCTAAACGATTAACTTCTTCTGAGGTGAACTACAAAATGACTTCGTCCTGATGCTGCACTCTGTCGTACGAGTTTTGGCCTTTTATGTTCCGTCAGCATAACTTTATTGTGTACAGTAAAGTATATTAGGGACCTTTGACGAAGGAAGATATAATCACTATTGAACCCATTTCCCCGCCCTTAAGTGGTAACATACTGCAGTACATTTTTACATAACAAAAGTAACCGTGAGAGAGACCCTAACACTATTCAGGTGTTTAAATGATCAAAAATACCAGAGGGCAGTATATTTTACAAGACAAAACCGCAAAAATGTAAACTGTGTTTGCATTGTATTCTGGTCTATTGTGGCTGCTAATCTTGCTGAAGCTGCTATCTCTCTGTATTATAATGCTGGCTGGTTTTTTTCATTCACTATCCCAGCCTGCCATCACACGTCTTAAACACTGTTAGTGATTTACAGTGTGTGTGTGTGTTTAGCCAGAAGACAAAATGCCCTTTGCTATGACTGAGGGGGTTAGTTCTGCTGTCTCTTTTCACAGTATGAGATCCTCTCAGCTTGCCTGCCATTTGTTAATAACTGATAAGGCAAAGTGAAAAGCACTTGATGGTGCGCTGGATTGAGTTTGATAAAAGGACAAACAGAACACTGACTTCTAAAATGTCAACCAGGCTAAATCAGTTGAACAACATTGGTTCTTCACATTCATTTAAAGGCAAAAGATCTTATCAAGATAAAAGACTTAAAACGAAACAGACATGGATGTGTGTAGATTTAAGTAAATAAGTTTGACTTTGAAGAAGGCTGAGATTTCGAAGCTAAAGATGAGAAGGGGCAGAGTTGAGGATTTTATGCTGGAAGGCAGAGAGAGAAAGAGGAACATTTCATTACTTGTTAATCAGTAGTGGAGAGAAACTCCAAACACTTGGCATCAGGATACAGTCTTGAATTTTTGATGATGTCAAGTTAGCATTCAAACGGATGTGGCATGTGTGTGGAATGCACGTGGATAAGTTAGTGAGCATTGTTTTGTTGTGTGTGTGTGTGTGTGTGTGTGTGTGTGTGAGAGAGAGCTCATACAAGGCCACATGCTGATCTCTGCTGAGGGCTGCAAATGATAGAAATACTTCACATCAATAAATCAGACAATACCATTCTCTACCACAGTGCGCTTAGATGTCTGCACTGAGAATGACAGATTAGGGGGGAGGCAGAGAGTTTTTTCCATCGTCCCGAATTGCATTTCCCAGAACAGAAGCACCCTACCCAGGGATATTGTTAAATCTGGTGCCCAGCAGCTATTCCACTCTATTATTCCACCAGAACAAGAAAGTTTACTCAAAGATACTTGTGCTTCAGTGTATGAATAACTATTCATCCATGGGATCAAACCAACAGCCCTGTGATTAATGGATCCACTGAATCCACACTACCTGCTAAGCCACAGACACCCTGTAAGAACATATATAGTAAAGAGATGACAGGAAATGAGGGGGAGAGAATGAAGTGGTGGTTTTGGTTTAGCGCCTTAAACCTCTAGGCCACCAGTGGTCCCAAAGCCAGGTTTAACTTTTTTTGGCTTTTTTGCCATAGCACTCTGAATCAGGATCCTGACCGTACCTAGGTGCCTGCTAATGCTGATTTGGAAAAGGCCTTGGACAAGATTTCACAACATGCAGGGATTGCTGTGCTTATTGTGCTTGTGTTTTTACTTTGCATAATTGTCATGCAGAAATGCCATAAATAGCTTAATGGTGACATTTTCCGTTAATAGCACATTTTGTGATTTAGTTTCCGTTGCTAAGTCCATTGCATTTTCTTATTTTGAAAGACTCTTGTAACAAATGTTTTCTAGCCTTACTGACTGGAACGATAAGAATTAATTGTCAACACAAACAAAACAGAGGAAATATCTTTTTTGGTTTATTACAAGTCAAATATCACCCACCAGGGATAACTTATGATTGTAATAATTACACACAAGTCTTAGGTGCATGTGGACTCCAGTTTAGTCTGCCCACATTGAATACAATGATATAAGTTCAGCAGTACATTTATACACAGCACGGTGACATCTCAGTGCAGCTAGAAATGAAGCTGTTTAATACTTGCAGCACTAATACTTAATAATAATATAATTTGTGATAATTCTCATTTGCTTTTACCATTAGGCAGAATGTACAGGGTCTCAGTGTGTAGGAGAAACACATAGAATTGTTTTATTTTTTATTGCAAGAATGATTTAGCCTCTGTATTTTTTTTCAAAGTTTCCTCTGTACATGTGGAACTATAGCACCTTTTTGAGCAGAAATTAAAAACTAGATGTTATTGTAATGTATCATGCATATTGGGGAATGGTGATACTTTCAGTGGAGTGTTATTACTTTAATACTGTATTGTCCCAGCTCTATTCTTTTTTCATGAGTGAAGACACAATCAGATGAGTCATATTTTCACTTCACTGCATAAAAGAATGAGGAGGGAGAAGAGAGAGAGACAGGGAGTGAGGGATATACATATTTTGCCATCCATGGTGATAACATTAATGTCAAGGTGGAAGGGGGAAAGAAGACATCAAAGCTAATGAATATTAATGGTTGCCCACAGTAAAGTGCTGTTTTAGAGTGAAGTGGGACAGAATGGCCTCATGAAGACAGCACTTTAGGGCCTACTCTTGCACAGATTGTCGGTCTATGAATATTCATTGTTCATTGTCCCAAAAACAATTTGCTTAACGCTTTTGACTTCTCTTCATCCGTAAAATGTGCGCAAGGTTTTACCTTTGCATGGTTTGGCCTATAATGCCATCTATCTTCACTTTTGATAGGTCTGTGACAAGATAAACTTTATTCTTTGCACAATAAAATGAAAAAAATACAAAATGTTATAAGACATGTTATCTATATGCATCATGGGGCACAGGAAATGCTTTTTGTCCTATTCAATAGGCTTACTGTAGAATATTGCATTTTATTCGTATTGATGTTTTGGATTTAACAGTTCAGTGGCACATTGTTAGCAGAACATGTGTCACCAGCTGAGGTGAAGTCTGTATGGAAGTGGTATGATAGCATATTTGTTTTTGAAAGTATGAGAGTGTGTTTCAGTGGCAACGTCTATAACCCCATATGCCAGACAGCCTGTCCTTGAGCATATTTTATAACATGCTACATTAGCGTTCCCTCAGCCCAGCATTTGTCAAAAGTGTCATCGCTGCCAGAGCCATTGTTGTTTAAAAACTCTTTGTCATATGTTCTGTGTGAAAAATGACAAAATGTGAAAATCCTGAGGAGGAAAACCCAGTCCGAAAAGAGACAAAAGAGGAAGGTAAAGGAAAGCAGGAGAAATCAGAACAAACACTACATATCCAGATCAGGACATAGGATTTTGCTATGGTTACTTGTCTTACACTACTACTAGCTCCTCCCAAAGTAAACACTTCCTGATGAGTGAAAGAAGGTGCATGTATCTCATTTGAGCATGTCTTTTTTCAAACAGCTTGTTTTGCTTTACCAACATGTCTGTTTGCTCATATTCCAACCAAATTAGCAGCACTGTACGTCTGTAAAATATTCCACTTTCTTCATATCTATTCTACTCTTTATTCTGCACAGCAGGGTGAACTATCGGTCACAGAGACCTTTCCATGACCTTAAGGTAACAGATTTAATATCTGCAAAAGCCAAATTGTGTCCATCAACAATATTGTGTGTATGCGAATTGTCCTTGAGCATGACAATAAACCATTTTACACATTGTACATCACTTTGATGTAGCATCAGCAGAAAACCTGAAACCTGCAGGAGATTGTTTATTTTTCATGGTATCAGCCCAACACTGTCTTTCCCCTGCCAACGTAATCAAGTGCCTGAAAGATTAGATTCCATGTGATTTATAATGTTCATAATGTTATTTTAACCCTTATGCTCTCCTCGGTCATTACACACACACACACAAATCACTCTTGAGGCCCTCTGATTGTCACACGGCTCCATAATATAACAAAGCAAAATATAGCAAAAATAGCAAAAATACAAGAATTTCATGCATCGGCCTACAATGGGAAAATGGTTGAATTTGGTGAAATACTGTAAAAATGTCAAATATCACTACTTCTCTTCAAAATGAAATGCTAACATTACAGAATGCATTTATACTGTAATGGCAGTGAGATAAAAAAATGTGGTTTTAACGGAAGGCATTTTTGGCCACGAAGGTGTCCAGAGGGAGAATCTGACACTACATAAAAAATACTAATGCAATCAAATCAATTTCTTTGCTAATATTTGATATATCCACACCTCTAATCACCTGCAAAGCCAAATCTTCCTACTACTTATTATATGGAAAATAATTCATTTTTAGTGTTTTTTTATGATAAATAATGAGAACATTAAAATATTTAAACTGGCATTTAAGGGGTTAAAATTCTGAAAATGATTGAATGTTTGGTAGTTTTGAGCAGGGCTGAAGTTGTTTAAGTGATTTAGGAAAAAAAAAAAAGAAAACAACATTAATGTATGATGATTTTATAGCAGTTTATTTGTCGTGTACATTTTTGGCCACGAAGGTGTCCAGAGGGTGCAAAATATGAGGAGGGCATAAGGGTTAAAAACATAAAAAACATATCTGAGTCACAAATTAGCAACAAAAATCATATTTGGGCCACTGCTGCCTGCAGTTTGAACATAGCCTAACTGTCCAACCACTGTGGGGTCCCCTCTTGACATGGTAAAGTAAGCATAGTTCCTAGCCTCTTACCCAACCCTGTGGATTATGTGTCCATGCTGGAGAGCCTCAACAGACTTACATAAATCCTGTGAAGTGGAGGCTACTGCTGCGTTTCATTAACGTAGGCCCTAGGGAAGTGGAGCACTTGCTCTAAAGTCTGACACGTGCTTAGTATAGAAGCTTTTCACACATTTAGTACCCTTGGTTGGTGCTACCAGGGAGACCAATTTGATATAACCAAGCCAGACAAGTTGATATTGGTGTGATCTAGCTAGGTGGAGGTGACTATAGCAATATTATGAAGATAAAAGTGGATTTTGTATTATATTTGCTTTTAAATTTTGGTTACTGTAACAAAAATGTGCATGTCTTGTTTTGAACCTGAACCTTGTAGTGTACTCCAAAGCAGTATGAGAACTGAATGTTCAGTTCACAACACCTCTCCATCTTTGTAGCAATTTTAGCTTTAGCTAGCAGCATGTGCAGTGTGCATTAGTTTTGTAAAGTTTTACAAAATGTTTCTTATAAAGTTGTATGTCTGTGTTAAAATGATGTGTTGCAGGGAGGCATTTGTTGAAATTCAAAACATAGTGATATTTAAGAGAAAGTTGTCTAGGTATCATGGCACAAGGGTGTTGGTAGAGTGGTGCAAAACATTTCCAATATCCCACACATCCTCCACTTATGCACTTATGCAGAACCACTTGAAAATCTCAGGTGAGCAGACACACAGGGCGTACAAAAGTGTAGTGGGTATTGAAGTAGTTTCAAGCTAAATACTAAAACACTGTATATTCTGTATATGTTTTTTTGTCAGCAGTTTGTGTGTGTATTGTGTGAGTCAAAATCAGGCTGTTGTTGGAACCCTCGCTGTGTCGGTGATGGTAATAGTTTGCCAGAGCCTTGGGGGAGCTGCTCAGCGGGCGATGGTGTGTGTCTGTGTGTGTGCATTTGACTGTGTTTGTGTGCACATATCAGCAGGAAAGGGTAGAGCAGGCCCCACAGTGCATGTCTCAACAGCCAAGTCATCAACCCTTTTAATCCAGCCCAGCAGGCGTGTGTTTGTGTTTTTGACAGTTTGTGTGTGTGTGTGTGTGTGTGTGTGTGTGTGTACGCGTTTGAAGAACTTCATGTGAACTGCTGCTATAAACTTGGTTGTGTTATACTCCAGACATTATTCTTTGGTCTAGACTTGAACATTAATTTTTATAGGTTCTTCTTTTGTCCATGTCACGTTGTTTTGTCAGGTCGTGTTTGAAGCTATTTCCTGATGTGTCTAATGTGCAGTCCCCTCTCCCCCATCCTCTTCTTTTCTCTCTTCCCCTGCAGGACGAATGTCATAGGATGAACACTGCTGGTGGGGTGTGTCTGTCTGTGCTGTCCTCTCTCCTGGCTGTGGCTGGGGCCCTGGCTGCCGTGTCTGCCCTCGCTCTAGCTCCTCTTTCTGCCCTGGCGGAGGCTGCCTATGGGGCTGCCGATGGCGTCCCCAGCACAGGGGCAGAAGGGCCCCCCTCGTCCGTCTCCTCACCATGCTCCAGCCTTGTAGCTGGGGTGCTCTATGGCTCTTTCTCCCTAAGGGAGCTCTTTCCCTCCAGGGCGCCGGGCTGTTCCTGGTCCCTGGAAAACCCAGATCCCACCAAGTACTCCCTCTACCTCCGCTTCACCCGCCACCCTATCATCTGCCGGACACACTCCCCCATGCTCCTTTCCCTTGACCACCACCTGGCCAATCAAAGCTGTCCCCTTCACTTACAGACAGCCACTGCCAGGGATCAGGAAGTCATTGATCTTTGTGGCAGCCAATCCAACTCAAATGGACTGTACTCCTTCCTACAGTTTGATAAGAACTTTGTCCAACTATGTCTAACGAGACATCCAGCCGCAGATGAACCTCAGGTAACTAAGGAATTGCTGGAGCTGAGACTGGTAGAGGTGTTACTCATTAACAACGAGAACTCCAGTCAGTTTACCTGCGGCGTGCTCTGCCGATGGTTTGAGGAGTGTTTACGCACAGGTCACAGTGGAGACCAGGAGGTTTCTGATGGTGATGGTTGTGGGATGACCCAGACAGGATGTATCTGTCCAAACCACAACATCATGGCACCACCTATCCCGTTGCTCCCAGAGACACCCCACAGTTTCAGCAATGGTTCACTGGTTCCTGATGACTGCTGCGTCACTGAGCTGCATTCCAATGAAGCAATCGCCATAGCACCCAGAGATGTCCGACAAGGTAGGATTATGTTACACTTGAGCTCACTTGCACCTGCACTGAGCATATTATTTTACCCAACATGATATAACTCAAAATTTGGTGGTAGCTCATACATATTAAAAAACATAAAATAATTCAACATTATATATATTTAAACAGTTATTTGTGTACCCAGCTTGCAGTAGAAAAGAGACAAAAATAGAAAAGCTTTCCTTGTTATCCTGGCTTTTGATACCACCTTAGGGAGGTCATATGACTCTGCTTGACAGAGAATGTGTTATTTGAATTTTGTTTGTTGGCCTTTAATTAAAAAATGTAGCAGTTCAAAGGGGACCCTTTTAAACCTTCCATCAAAAGATTTGTAAATGCCTGTCAGAAATGCAGCCTTCTGATATCTATATTTTAGAGATTCCCCCATGTGGCCAAGAGGTGTGGCCTCTAGGACTTCAGTTTCCATGCTGCACATTATTGTGTGTGTGTGTGTGTGTGTGTGTGTGTGTGTGTGTGTGTGTGCGCGCGTGCATGTGTGTGCATGTGTGTGTGTGAAAGCATCTGTTGACAATGTTAGGACAAGATCAGATATGACACCCATGCACACATATGCCCCCATGGTCATTCATACATCAATGAACTGAACACAAATCAATCCCTTTGCACAATAACATATGAGAATATGTATGCATGGACATCTGCATAAATCTGTGTGTGTGCCAGTAAGCAACATAGAAAGGTATTTTATCCATACAGAGATAGACAAGTACTTGTCTTATACTAAAGCTTCCTTAACTATTTCACTTCATGACTGACACCAGAGTGTTTCCTTTAATATAATTAAATTAGACTCATGTGGAAGTGAACATATTTACAGAGAAACATTGTAGTTTGCCTTGTAGTTCATTGCGTTACATAATACTTTTCCTTTTGGTGGATTTTAGACATGTTTGCAGAGTGAACAGCACTAATTAAAACCCAGTTATACTTCTTTCAAGACTTGGCCTGCCTTCAACAACACACTAACACACATATTGAGAGCCTTAGGGAGAGTCTTACCTTGCTGACGGGAAGGTTATCGTAGTAAGGATTCATTAAGCAGCGGGGGATTTTATCATTGAATATACCCAGAGAGGGAGAAAGGGAGGGACATACGAAGAGATGTGTTGTAGGAGGATAGAGGAAGAGAAAGTATTTTACCAGTTTGACTTGGACGGATAGCACTGCTCTGTAAATTGATGCCAAGTGTCGGGGTGATACCAAACTTATGCCAATTGCCTGGGAGCTCTGTTGGCTTTGCTGCGTCTCATCTCAAAGGCACTGATGTTGCATACATATTGGTTAGCGGCTGGCCACTCTGTGAGGGATCACTCACCACTCATAAAGGCCGCTGTGAACTGCGAAGAGCCCTTGATGAGAAGATAGCCTGCAGAAGTATGGAAAAGCCTTTGTGTGTGGAAAACTGTTTTCTTTCAACAATTCCCCTATGTCCTAATTACTAAAATATCAGAATTACGGTAAACCTGTCAGCCAGAATTTTGCCACTATCCTGTTTCTCTGCTGTCCCCTCTCTCTATCCACAAAAAGACAAACACTAACGCCTTCGCTAAGTCAGAGATTTTTGAAAACAAAGCTTGAATGCTTGTCTCTTTTGGTCTCCCTCTCTAAATCTTTTTCTTAGTTTTGACTGCACTTCCTTCTGCAGCTCTTCATTCATAATGCAAATGATTGACTTAGAGATTCTAGTACTTTTTGACATTACATAATGACTCATGTAATGGCCACTATATAAAAAAAGCTTCAGCTGATGACTGTTGCCCACACCTGATGCATTATACATTCAGAATTTGATCAAATTTCTTCACATTTGATAAAATGTATATGTGTGTGAATGAGAATGAAATCTTGAAGGGCTTTGGATAAAAGCACTATATAAATGCAAGAATATTCGATTTATTTATTTCACATTTTGTGATGAATATAGTTATTGAAATTTCAATAGAAAAAAAATTCTCACCGAACTCACCGAAACCTAAAAGCAGGACAAAAGATATCCCCACCATCCCACAGCAAGGTCAGATTTTTTGTATTGATTTTTTAACTTAACTTGTAAGTACTCAATAAGTTGTGCTCTTATGTTTTGGAATTATTTTTCCGAGGCCGAACATCTTGAGATACTCAGTCATCGATTTTAAGGTAGCACTTCATACTTTTTTTCCTTGAGTGGAAATACAATGTTTTGCTCAATACAGAGGCTAACCATTTTTACACATATTTTATGTATATCATTTCGAATGAGCAGGAAAGAGACAAAAGCTACAAAGCTATTGGCAGAATCACAATCCATTCCTGTGCATGAACTGTACATTAGTGTTAAACTAATGCAGCATTGTTTTCTGCAGAGAAAGCAGATTAATGCCCTGAGCATTATGGCTATCATCTCAGTCTTTCTTTCTCTGAAATTTAAATATTAAAATCGTTGCACCAAGGTAGTCTTTTGTTTTCTGAAGATTTTGATTCAACATAATTTATGCATATAGCAATTAGCAATTAATTAACTGATCTTATCTGGAAGGTGTTTTTGCCCGAAAACCAGATGGAATGTAAAATATATCTATATATCTATATCTATATATATATAGATATAGATACATTGTGGACAATGCTGGGCATGGTTTTTATCTTCCTATTGTGATTGTAGCTGTGATTAACAATATGTTATACTGACTGATCTCCTCAGCAGGTCTCTGCCTGAAGCTGATGAAGGGTTTTCTTAAGGATACTGTATCTTTATTATGGGTATGACAGGTACAGTGACCAGATTATACTTTGAAATGGCATTGGGTGACCTGTAGGGACATTACATATGTGTGCCAGGGAAATTTGTCCAATACGTAAGGGTATTAAGTGCAGATGCCTGTTAGTCCTTCATTCTCATAGTAAAGGAGACAGAGATCTCTATTAAAAGTACACATCTTAATCAAGATTTGCTCTGTAGAGTCTGTACTGTGACATAATATTTTCAATCCATATATATATTTCTGATTTTGGCAAAAGAGATGCTGGGTGTCCATCAAATATATGAATGTATTACTTCACGACACTGAACAGATTTGAACCACATATCTATGTAAAACACAGTTAAACAAATATTGTCTCATTTCCATATAAATTGGGTATGAAGGGGCAATGCTAGCTGAATAATGCTATATAAAACAAGTTTGCTATTTCTTTTCAACTTTTTTACTCAATAAAGGTATCTATCCCTGTTTTGATTTAGCCTGGAATTACATCACATACGTGTGTGTGTGGGTGTGTGTACATGTATCTGTCTTTACTATATCACTCAGAAGCATTAAAGACGTTCTAAAGCAAAACTGCTATTTATTAGACAAGCCATATAGGTTTATTACACAAAAACACCCTTCAAACACCTCTGTGGCCGGTTCAAAACACACTGTCAGTGTAGCATAATACAGGTAAACAGATCTGTGTAGTATAGAACAAGGAAGGCCTGATATATTGTTTACATGCAAGACGTCTAGGTGAGGGAGTATCTCAATCACATCAGTAAAGAACATTCAGAGGTACGAGAAAAAAGAGGCCTCAGTGCACTTTTATTGCATTTGCTTGCAATGCACATAGACACAAAGGCCAACACGCAGCATTTTCATGCACCAGAGCATTGTGGACAAACTCCTCACAACTCCCCTGCAACCTTGGAAACCACATATAGTCACACAAACATGCATACTCACATTCAGTTTTGGAGCTCCTGAGTTGTAGTGTGACTGAATGTCAGGTCTGCTGAAAAGAAAAGAAAAACAACAAACAGATCCCCTGCTTCCCCCATCAATCAACTATCGTGGGAATGTGTTTGAAGAAAAAATAAATACACTGCTGTGTATCACCTTCTCATTTTCACAAATTTTCTTCTCACCATGGTAACATTGTCATTGTATTGATCTCCTCTCTACCTTTCCCTCCCAATATCTACTGGATGGATTGACACATTTTGTGTAACATCCATGGTCACTTTGGAGTAAAGTGTCTTCACAACTATTGAATTCATTGCTATGAAATTTGTCTAACTCTGGTTTATAACCAAATACCTGCTAAACTGATGACATTCCCATCATCTGTAGTTCATGTTCAGTGCTAATTAGCAAATGTAAGCACGCTACCATGCTACGCTAAAATTTGTTAGCATATAGTTCAAAGCACAGCTGTGAGGTGAGGCACAGCTGTGCACAGCCTCATGTAGCCACTAGCATGGCTATTTATGTTGTTGAATTGATTCTATAATTGACAGTTAAGTGTGGCTTGGAGTGGTGTATTGTTATATCACTGTAAGATGTAGAGGATCAAAGCACACAATAATAGAACAAGCATTGTGATTTGGACCAATTCTAAAGTATGATTCATCCGTACATCACTACAAAGCAGTAACAGAGTACAGTATATCATCAAAGCAACAAGCATGTCCGTGGTTAATTACATATGAACTAAAATAAGTCTCTTGGACATCCTACATATATTAGTATAGCAACTGAACAAGTGCTCACCAACTGAACCTGCATATTTTGGAAGGATTTGACAAGAAGATCAGAAAGACATAGGCATAAACATTACCCTTTTTATGTGTTATCAAAAGTGTCAAAGACTGCATCTTCCTTTACAGACATTAAAACATTAAAAGGAGTACGGTGATATGATGCTGATGAAACCACATTTTATTTTTTGTTTGATCTTTGAGATATAGGTCCTTTTTTATACACAGGAATATGTAGTTTTACAGTATGGATGGACCAATAAGGATCAAGCATTTGTGCTTATGTGTTGACATAAATGTGCTCTTGCTGCCTGCATGTGTGCCATCCACTAGCAGGGCAGTGAATATGTCACCATAATGAATGATGGATGTCTCTTTCTCCTGATGATTGAGAACTATAGGGGATAAGGGGTTAGAGCTGTGATCTGGACCAATACATGGAGCTCCTTATTGTGTCACCTCATAATTTCTGCCCCATTTACCAGTAGCTTTTTAACAAATCTGAAAATTGGACATCTGATTTATCTATTACCTTAGTACAGGCCTCTTAATGTTATCAGTTATTACGGGCAGTTAAGACATATAGACATGTCATTTGAGCAAGGAATATCTCTACATAGAGTATGGAGCTAACACCATTGTTCAATCATTCATGGGAAAATTACACCGTCCTTTATGTGTTTGCTCATCCATCATGCTGTAAGCCACCATTGCTGTCCTTTAATTTAATTAGTTGGCTTGCACACATTCATTTGTGTCTGGAAGTGGAAGCTTCCCACTAAAGTATGAAAGAGGGACTGCATGCTGCAAGGGTTTGCTAATCAGGATATGATCTGCAGTATTGGGTATTTTGAATTATAACGGCTAAGCTACCTCAGTGTCACTGGCTTTTCAAAATGGACAGATTCTCTACATATTCTCTTAACCATGTCCTCCAAAAATGCTATTTTTGGGTGGCAGGTGTAGATTATGTAGTTAACTTTCACTGGTGAACAAACTTATTCATAAGTTAAAGTAATTGCAGACACTTATCTTAGTAAGTGTATTGTGTAGAATTAAGTGGTTTAAACCCATTGCCTCCAAAACACATGCAATCTGGCTGTCAACACGTTCAGGCAAAGGTTGTAATATGCACCAGAAGTGTTTCAGATGCAGTGGTGCAATTCACCCAAACTTGTTTTTGACTGCAGTGTTTTTCTTTCTTTCTTCCTTTTTCTTTTTTTACTGACTTGCAGTAAGCAACAGGGGGCTATTCATAAGCTAGCATTTGCATTGTTTTAATTTTTATAATAGCCCAATACCAGATTTTTACAAAGAAATCTTCACTCCAATCTACATAATAAAACACTTTACTTCTATAAAATTTGAAAAAGAAATTGCATCTATGCATTTTTATTACATTATGGGTAAACCGAGTTTATTCTTGATTATATCCCTGCCTAAATGTCATATTGCACTTACAAATAATTCACTTTATGGGAAGTCTGCCATCTAAATCACTACGAATAAGATTTCCTGTTCCTTGTGCTATCTTGGTCCATAATCCAGGTGTCGAATTGTCCCACAAGTAGGTCTTGTAGCTGGACACCTTCCTCACTCTCTTGACATTCACACCTCCCTGTGGGATGCTCCCTGCGTGCGCACACACACACACACACACATGCGCACACTTGACATTCACACCTCCCAGTGGGATGCTCCCTGCACACACACACAGCACCTCCACCGCAATTATTGTGTATTCTCCTTAGCATAGATATAAGGTGTAGATTGTGTTTTATGAGTGACAGGAGGAAGGCATACAGAGAGAGAGAGGACTAGGATTTGACTGGGACTCTTGGGACCAGATCACCCTTGCATTGAGCAGGAGGCAGTGGTCCGTTACTTACAAACACTCAGACACACGTACACACACACACACACACACATACACACAGACATTTAATCCCCTCCTCATGGAATACTATCTGCTTCGTGGTAATTAGAGCAGAGAGAACTGTGTGTTTTCTTGTGTGTGTGTCTTTAGCAGCATAGGTGAGAGAGGAGAGATGTTTATTTTCACACTGTGCTGGTGTATAGTACATACAGGTGTTTTTAATAGTCCTTAACTCTACCAACACACAACACATGCACACACAGTAAAAAATATTCATGTCCCACTGTCAAAGAGAAAAAAATATTTTTTGATTTTGACAATGAATGAAGCCAAACTGTGTGTGTGTGTGTGTGTGTGTGTGTGTGTGTGTGTGTGTGTGTGAGTGCGTGTGTGAAAGACTGCCTGCTCAGGGCGAGTGTGGCAACAGGATTAGTATTCTGTGCTCATGAGCTATGGCTCTCTCTCTGAGAGCACTGAGCCCCTTTATGCTCCAGCAGAAACCCCTACACACACACACACAGTGACAGACATACACACCTTGTCATTTATATCTATTCCCATTTTCTCAACTGATCTCTGCGGATCTATATGGATTGGTATATAGTGCACGGTCTGGATTTGGCCGTATTTCAGAAGCACAGGCCAACCTTCTGTTGATGCTATTAAAAATGTCATAAATCAAAGATATAGGGAAAATGATTGTGTCTACCTTTCAATAAATAGATTGTCGCATTGTGCACTGGCAACACCTCACTTAACTCAGTAATGTATTCTTGTAGATCTTGATTATATGTTCCACTGTAACACATACAGTATATTAGAGCTTACTGGCTTATTATACTTTCCACAGCAACCATGTGCACATAGAGTATTCAACATGCATTTAATAAAACTGAATTGTTAAACAAATACAAAGAGGTTTGGTCAAAGTGCAATACTGTGGATCTTAGTTTAAAGTCTTTGACTATATTGCTTTCATATTCAACAGCTGTTGAATCTTTAATTTTGTGAAAGCACACACAGTTTATTTGTCTTTTTCTTTTTCTTTTAAGAGTGGTATCTTATGTTGTTTCTGTTTTCTTTACATACAGTGCATCAATCTATCGAGTTACTTTATAAGAGAAGATGTGCAACATTTCAACTTTTTTGTGTTGAAAGTGTTTCCTACAAAATACTATATTTCCTTTCAAAATGTTATTGAGTAAAAATAATTAATCTTCATTTTCCAATACAAAAAAGTCTAACGCATACAAAGTATACTTAAAAATCCTCCATCTCTTAATACTCATGCATAGCTCTAACTACCTAAATTACAGTTGACCTAAAATATTCCTATTATTCTCACAAAACTTCAAAATAAAGTCACATGACTGATTGATGGACTTTATAAAGTTACTGCAATAAGAGAGAAATATTGAAAAAATATAGATCACATATGCACATATGATAGACAACAGTAGCAGTATTAACAGTATAGTAACCATTCCCCTGCTCCAAACCCTTTTCAGGTCCTGGGAGATTTAACTGTTAGAGGGGATGGGATGAAGGGAGAAGGTTGGCTCTGAATTAGGTCCATCACTCTGCCTGTACCTAATGAAAGTTGTATGATAAGAGGAGAGCGGCAGCAAAGGCACAGTAGATTTGTGAGCAGGATATTTTAGAAGCAGAGCGGAAGTTTGGAGCGGCATGTGAGCAGGGGGAGATTAAGTGAAGCGAGGGAGATGTGGTTAAGGCACCAGTGGGCCAAATTAGCAAACCTCTAGAGACCCCACCTGTGCCTACCCGCCATGGGAGACTATGTGTTTGTTTGAGAGATAGAGGGAGACAGTGTGAGTGTATATGATGTGTGTGAGTGAATGGACAATAAAAAGCCTTAGAGCCTCAGAGTCTCATAAGGCTCATGCAGCTCTAGAGTGGTCATACAGCAATCAGATGACAATGGAGTAAAGAGATGTATTAAGGTACCACACCCACAAAGACACACACTCACACAGTCTATATTACGCTCTGGCCCATTGACTCCGAGTCAAGCTCCAGTGGCTTCATGTGATCGATTAACTGCAGAAAATAGACAGGCACTCCATAGTGCAGCTGTGCCCATGGTCATGTGATACAATCCTCACAGGCCTGTGTTTGTGTGTGTGTGTGCATCTGTTTGCTCCGGTTGCCTGATGACTTAAAAATATTGCAATTTCAAACTCCAACCATGCAAATCTTTGTGACAGGTCTGACATTTTGTGTGAATATCAGTCTTTGTGGTATTCTGAAAAGATATGTTTGTGTGTCACTGCACACTGATTTTCAAACACAAACCCCTTCCGTTGTTGTTTTGGCAACAATGACATTTTGTGTGAGCAAAGCACTGACATGCAGTTTGGAGCAGCGCATTTGATTTAGGCAAGTATTTGTGAGAACTGAGTGATTGCTCACCTGTATGAAAAGATCCTTTGTATTTCACTACTTCATGCAGCCAAACAGCTGTGTACTGCTTTGTACTACATTGTAATCAAAGCTCCAGTCTGTGACTGGAAAACAGGCCACGAAGTAGGAGTGAGCAACAGGTTGAATTTTTGGACAATGGACCTTTGGCCAATTTAACTAACCAAAACAGGTTACCTTTTTATATTTCTGCCTCATCTGAATTCAAGGCATCAAACATGACTCCAATGTGGGGCCCCACATTTGTTCTGCATTGTTACATTTGTTGCTGCACCACGCACAAAGAAACCAATTGTTGATAAGTGTACCAGCGTGAAATTGTCCGAAGGAACTTGCATTACCCTGATGCTTGTATGTGTACGTGTATGTGTGTGCTAGCAATCTACTCTAATCTACTACTCTTCATTTATGTTTTACAATCTACATTTTGTCATCATAATTATATGCTATGATTTTCTGTTGTGAATCTATTCTGTACACATCTATTGCATGTCTGTTCATCCTGGGAGAGGGATCACTCTGTTGTTCTTCCTGAGTTTTCTTTCATTTCTCTCTTTTGTTTCTCATTCAAATCGAGGGTCTAAGGACAGAGGGTGTTGCATGCTATGCAAATTATAAGGCCCCTTGAGGCAAATAGTAATTTGTGATATTGGACTCTATGAATAAGAGTGACTTGACTTGAATGAACATGAAAGGAGAACGAAGTATGTGCTTATAAACTCCACAGAAAACCTTTTTTAAAATCCAGGACTTTGTTCTGAGTTTTTCTATGGGGCCTCATGTCACCACAAATTGTACCTCATATAAAACATTATAGTAAGGCCGTACAAACTAGTAAGGCAGATTTTCTAGTTTTTGTATATTTATATTTCAGCTTTTTGTAGTTTACTTATTGTTTGCAGCTGGCCAAAACTGTCAGACTGATGGAAGGGACCTGAAGCTGGGAAGAAGCTAAAATAATTAAGGTTCCATTTTGTTTAATTGCACCTACTTAGTTGAGCCTATAATGCACTCTACTACTCTTCTCTATCTATTGATCAATTTGGTACATCTTGTTGTAACCGTCCAATGAGTCACTGCGAAGTAAATGACCACTCGTGAATGGGTTTCGGGACCTCCTTAAAAGAGCTGCTAATCTTAAAGATATTAAAGAAGAGCTTTGGTGTACTGTGATGTTGTGTTGTTATATGGAAAGGACTCACCCATTTATGCATTTAGGAAACAATAGAGACAATTTAGATGTAAAGACAGTGACATAACATATGTTCTAAATAATTTCTAAACGTGAGTAGCACGTGAGTTATTATATAGATGATGGTTTTAAGTGCATGTGGTCCACTAATGGTGCAATCATGCATGGGAAGAATGACGCTGTGACCCATGTGGTAAACAACTGGCCACCTGAGCCCACAGCACTTACTCAATGTGTGTATGTGCATCTGTGTGTGAGCACGCACGTCACAAAGCATGTTTGAATCCCCGACTGTATGTGTACATGCAGGCATGTGAGAAGATGAACACGCCAAGCCATCAAGAAGATTTACAGCGTCTATATAATTACCTCTTGGTACAGTACAGTGATTGAGTGTGCATGGGACATGTCACCTCCGAGTTGGAATGATACTGAAAGTGCCATAGCAGCTGACAACCAGTGGTTATCTAATGCTATTCTGGAGAGGCTATAGGTGCAGCTTCCATCCATTTCCAGAAGTGAGCTGATAGTATTGTCACCGTGAGGGACATACTGAGACAGACAGGTATTACTGATACAAAGCAGCTAGGGGTATGACTGATAGCATGCCATTATGTAAATGCATTTTTTACATCACAGTATCAAGACAAGATTCATTTCCACGCTATTGCTGCAATGCGTTTAGGTTCAACCTATAGGCTTGTAGGTTTATATATTCCTGAGTGCTGTCTGTGTTTGAATACGAGGTTGATGCATGGTACAGCAATGCTTACTTTCTGGCTGTCACCCACACCTCCTCTTTACCCGTAAGATGTCCTTCACGATAAGTGTCACAGGGACAATCTTCCCCCAGAAATGTCTCCTCTGGGGAACTCATTTATGTTCATCTGGCTTGACGTGAGGGGAATCTGTTTGCCAGACACAGGACACACATGACAGACAAGGCTATTTATCCTAATACAGGAAGGGAAGCTTGCCACACACACACACATTCCAATGTACACAAACTCAAAGACACACATTTTGAGATTTGCTCACTCATGCAGGCCACCACAATAAGCTATTTTTAAATTTAGTATAAAATCACCTCCAGCCATGAAGTATGACGATGTTTTGTTCTCTGCTGTTACTCTCCTGTTTGTTGGCCGCTGGTCACTGCAGGGCTCACACATTCATTCTAAAAGCAGCTGTACGTGTGTGTTTTTGTGAAGAATGCATCATCCATTGTGTAAAGTGATTGTAAGAGGGAGTACAAGAACCGTGGTCCTCCTCCTGAGGCTGGGTCTCACTGCGTAGTGATGACACCAGATGAAATAAAATATCATACATACATACGCAAACACACCTGGGCATGCACACACATGAATACACATACCCAAGTAAGCAAAAACACACACACACACACAAGCTGGATATTGCGAGGGAACACAGAGCTGTAGGAACACAATAGATTGGCAAGGAGGTGGACACGTGTGTGTGTTTTGTGTGTGAGACGGTGGTGTGGGTGAGCAAGCCACAGACATGTGACAGCAGCCGCTTTCAGAAGCCACAATAAACCCCTCCCACAAAAAACCTCAAAGACTAACGGCTGTGTAACGCTGACCACTGAGTGGCAGTCGCTCATGCCCTTGCTAAGTCAAAGTTACTTCAAAACACGTATGACTAGCTTCTCTCTCCCTTCCTCCGCCAGTCGGTCTCTTTTTGTCAGTGCGCATTAGCATCACCAGCCGGTGTGTGGCAATTAAATATATCCCTGGGCAATGAGGCCCTATTTAGAAATCATTACAAGACAAGGAAATCTTGCCCCACGAGTTTAGGAAAAACACATGGGAAGCTAAGTGTGTCTCTGTCTGTGCACGCTCGTGTATGTGTGTGTGTGTGTGTGTTCCTTACCTTCACCATCCACCATTCTGCTCCACTCATCCATGGCTCTTTGCTTTCAAGATAACTCTCCCCCTCAGACAGTCTCTAGCAGTGCTGTGAGACCTCCCCTCCCTCCTTCCATCCCTGCCTCCTTCCTTGCATGCCGACTAGAGATGATATCATCTGCGTGGGAGTCTAATGGACCAGTGGGGAGACACCATGGTCAACTACATATTTGGTGTGAGTTTGAGTGTGAGTGAGGGGTGGGGAGCATGGTGTGGGATAGTGGGATTAGTGACCTCTCACATGCAGACATGTGTCTACTATTTTTACAAATATTTCTTATATGTTTGTGGATCATTTTATTTTGATATCTTGCATTAAAAGCTGTGTGTGTGTGTGTGATATAAATGTAATTTGTTAGTGTATTCAGTATGGGTTGCTTCAATGTAAAACAAAAAGGAAGAAAAAAAACAAAAACAATAGAACAGAAGGAATAAATAAAAAGGTCTCCACTATCACCAGTTGGCCTCCTATTGCAGACTTTTCCATTAGAGAGGTTGTGGTGATTCAGAGGTTGCCTGTCTCTTTCTGCACTTCAAATAAACACGATGTGCCTAATTGTCAGAGCAACTCTGAATAATGATCCCATTAGGCTTTTTTAAAATTATAGTGAGTCGACCATTAGTGTTTTATTACTTTTTTTGGACAATACAATAATCTGCATATCTAATGTAATGATGTTTGGAGGAGTGAACTTAATCACTAACAATTCTGCCTAATGTTTCAGTGAGCCAATGCTCATGCTATCATGCAAATGAAGAGAACTTTCATCTAATAACTTCACAGCAAAGAGAGATATATCCGGAAAGAGGATGGAAAGTTGAGGAGGCTACAAACAAATTATATATAATGCTCATACTCTGTCAAGGCAGTGACTAGAAATGCTATAAAGGTTTACGATGCATGTGAACCCATTAATACATAAATAACAGGACAAATAAGTGGATAAAAAAAAATCACCTTGCCTTTTTGTTCCGCAGGGGACATAAAGCGAGGTATGCTTCCTTGGTCTTGCAGGAAATAAATGCGCTTGGGATTTATCGACACACTGGCTGTTATAAGCCTACTGTCACACTACAGCAGTTACCCATGGTGGATTTAAGACTCAGGGAAGAAGAAACACTCTTAGTCTCCATCTCAGTCTCGTTCTCCTTTTTCTTTCGCACTCCACTGCAAGTACCGTTATGCCACTGCAGCCAATTCTCACTCGAATGTGGTCAAGTGTAAATGGATAGGCATTTTGGAACGCAAAATTTGTTAAAGTTGTTCAGTGGGTGCATGTACATCTGTACCAGCCCCTCTAATCCTAACCTATAATTTCTGTTGATGGCAACATGCTTGGCACAGTACCACACCTCCTCTCTGTCCCCTCTGTCTCTCCTATGTGCGCAGCTGCCTTGAAATTGCGTTTTGTTTATATGATGGTAAATTATTCATAGAGAAAAATAGCTGTGGAAGCTGTCCATATAATCCCCCATAAACTGATATCTAAATCCATCACACGCACACGCGAACACACCCGCACCCGCACCCACATACTGGCGCAATGAGGGCTGACACCCCCAAGGGCACAATGAAATGAACGACAGCAGCATTCGCATATGTCTATCCTGAGTGCCAAACATCTTGCTTGTACACCAACAGATATGCATGCACAGATGCATGTACACCCACAGCTCCCAGACGGATGTTTGGGAGTCAGTATCGATCGACACTCGTCAGCATGTCCTCAATAACAAGCACTGTCCCCGAAAGCGCTGCAGCAAGCCTGTCAGGGAGAGAGACACAGAAAAATAGAGAGAGAGTGAGAGAGAAAGAGGGAGAAATGTGGTGGACCTGTGTAGACAGAATAACAAACTGACAGGTGAAACCTGCTGTATGTGAGTGACCAGCTAACAAACGTCAATGCATGGAGAATGTCATCCAGAGATAGTGTCTTTACCCACTCTGCATTGCCACACGGCAAAGCATCCTAATTTGTTCAAAACTTTTGCTGTTTTATTTTCTCCTCTGCAAAGCCTGCTTGAAGATTATGAGCAAGGGCAGTGTGGCTGGAACCGAAGCGCAAGCCTGTTGATAATGATGAAGTATCTAGCCACCCGGCTAACGAGAGCCCAGATCTGCCCTGAGTCTGCCTGCTATGCAAATTTCTCTCACACCAGCAATGAATCAAAGGCATAGCAAACCAATGTTTCTCTTCACAGCACTTTAGCAAAGCCATCATTCACAGGTCACAAGGACATGCCAAAGGCACGTACACTCTAGGAGCGAGCATATACACACACACATATACACAGAAAGAGGGCACACTAACATCAGCACTTGTGCAACAGTCGTACAACACATCAGACCACTTTTTATGCTGGTGAAAAATAATGAAAATACTGAGCTGATTGAATCTGTGCACAGTTTTGTGTGTGTGTGCCTTTCTGTTGGCGCGACACTTAACATTGAGTCAAAAATAACAAGGCTCCGGAGACAAATTCCTTTAAGTTGATGTTCTTGGCAAAGAAACACAGCGACATAAGACAGATATTCTCTCTGCCTCGCCATCTCTGACCTCACAGCATCCCTATGTTCCCGCAGCATGGATTTTTAACATCTTTTTTGCCAAGATGAAAAGTGAGGGATCTTAGAGTTAAGGCTTTAATTGATGGATAGAGGCACAAGTGCATGCACAGATGCACGCAAATAGATTTTCGAGTCACTGTATGTTCTTCATCCTCTCTTTCTCTTCCTCTGCCTCTCTCTCTGTCTCTCTCTCTCTCAGTCCTCTCATTATCTTGTTGCTCTGTCAGGCCTGTAGGTTTGCCGCTGGGGTGTTGAACTGGCAGAAGAAACAGTATGACCGTAATTTGCTGGAATGGAAGGTTAGACACGCTCACCTTGCCTTTTAAAAGGTGTCATGAGGGCCAAACGGCAGACCTTTGACACCGCGATTAATTATGTAACACGTGTAGTAGAGTTTTTCTTTTTTTTCAACTGGATTAATGTCTTAATTGGATGTTTACACAGAAATTCACTCATTCATACCTGTTCAAATGTCCACACATTACTGTAAATATATTATATCTGTAAATGCATCAAATTGTAGACAACACCTACTGTACACACGTACTCACATGTCATACAATAGCATACACACAAACAGGCAGTGACAGGCTTTTAAGCCTTTGTCAGATTAATAGCCACTTTCTCTCTGTGGTCAATAAAGGCTTCAGGGAGTTCCCTAAAGGCGGCAGGATAGCTCCCTATGTGGTGTTTGTGTGTGTGTGTGTGTGTGTGTATGTGTGTGTGTGTGAGCATCTAACAGGCCTCATGGGTCAAGCTGTCACCACAAAGATGGCTAAGCAGTTGGTTGGCCAGCGGGAAATCAATGTAAGGTGATGAGGCTAGTGTGTGTGTGTGTGTGTGTGTGTGTGTGGGTTGTTTGTTGTTATGTCTACCTGTGTGTCTTTGTGCATAACCTTCATTTAGATACCCAAGTAGGACAAACTTTAACATAACAAAATAAGAGCGTCTGGCTTTCTGCTGTACGTTTAGCCAGCAACTTTGTGGGAAGACAGCTTGGAGCTAAAGGACTTTTTTGCTGCTCACTCACACGCATTCCTTGGACTGCTGAGGGTGATGCGGGGGGTGGGGGTCAGGGTGTGGGTTTTCGAGGCATGTAGCACGGTCCTGATGCGAAATGGGCTGGAGATTATTAGACTGGGAAGCATGCTCTGCTCTGGGATTCTCCGCTAGTGAACCCTGGTTGTTTAAACGAGCCCCAGCGGTCCTCATTACCCTTTCCCTCGGCACACTGACGCACACAGATGCAGGCGCAGGGAAAAGAAACACTTGCACGCACGCAGCTGTTGGCTTTGATGAATTGTAACAGAGCTGGCCACCAGTTTGTGACAGTTTGCTTGGACAGCTGTCCTGTCCCTTATCAACCTTGTGGCTTAAGGGGTTGTTACCATGGTAATGACGCTTGGTCCGCCCAAGGGGTGACACACCACCACTCAGGAGAACGGAGCCGTTTTAAAGTTGATTTTGATCCCATAATATAATAGGTCCATTGATAAAAGCACAAATGAATAACTCTCAAGTGCACTTAGTCAGCCATGTTAATTGCACATGATGATTTCAGATGCTGCTTGTGTGTTTTTTATGCAAGCATCATTACAGTATATTCACTATTTCAAGTACTTAAGTGCAACTATTTGAGCTCTCTACAGCCTCCACCTCCAGAGTGTTTAATCACCACTTTAGGTGAGCTGAGTTAAGCGTGCATCCGCTGCCATTCACCGTCTTCCCCTCTCTGTTCTTTTGTTTCTTTCTGTGTCTTTCTTTCAACATTTTCCATCACATGCTCTGTGGAATCTATTGGTCCTCATATAAGTCAAATTTGTAGACAGTTCTCTTGTGAGGAGAGGGGGGAGGCAATGAAAGCATGACTTGTCTTCTCCTTTCCATTTGCCTCTATGTTTTCATTTCACTTATGATCTCCTGAAGCTGAAGATGGATCTGGCTTTATATTGCCTGTGTTGTGTATGTTTGTGTGCTTGCTGGTGTGTGTGTGTAATATTGAACGCTGTTTGAAGCATTCAAGTGAAGTCGTGGTAGCTTGGGGTTGAGTGAGACAACGACATGAGGCAACAGTGGTCCTTGAATGTTTCTGGATGTGGCAGCACAATTCAACCCAAGAGGTTTTCTAAAGAAACAAGTGATTGAAATGCTCCTCTTGATGCGCCCAAACACAAGCTTCATAGTATTGTGTTGCACCACATTCTCTTTATTCTTGTACCGATAACAAGAAACAGGTTAAAGGATGGTAACAAAGAAAATTCTAGTTTGTTTCAAGATATCTATGGCTTTAAGATGGGTTATTTTTTTATATATCTTCAATAACCCTAAAGGGATTTTAAAGCTGTCTGAACAGAAGGCCTTTTCTCTTTCTCTGTGGCAAAGGGAGCTCAATGTGATCTCCCCAAGATGTCACTGACATGGATGACCCTGTCATGACAGAGCCTTGCACAGATATCCTCTGGACATTCACTTGCCTCCCTGCAAAAAGAGAGCCCTTACTCTCTGGAGAGCCACCCAGAAAGCCATCATGGTGGCAAAGTTAATCAATGTGACTATTGGCTAGAAGTAATCCAGTGATTAATCAGCACAACATTCAGCTGACGCAGGGAATTCTAGAGACAGACTTATGGATACTGAAAGAGAGGGAACGGGGTGGGGGGTGGAGGGGTTGTAGACTCACAAGAGATATAAAGAGATGTAAACTAAACAATAGGTAATTGGAAATGTAGGATGATTTGACACTTATTCTCAAACAAGAAAACAATATCTGGATTTACAACCCACAACATAAAAGAAAAAGAGAGAAATATATGAGCAAGGAGAAAATTAAGAGCTCCAATCAATATGACCCCCCAAAAGCACGGATGCATTCTCCATGTCAAAAAAAAAAAAAAAAAGTTTATCCTCCGTCTACCAAACATGAGGGTGCACATGCTCATCTATCAATCATGAGTAAAAGATAGATGTTGAATTGGGAGAAACCAAAGGCAACAGAAGGCAAGGTGATAATAAGGCAGGCAGAGTCTCATTTTGTTACTAGTGGGAATTTCCATGATGCAAGAGAGGTGAGAGGTAACGGGGTAAAGATGTCGAGGAGTGGGTCACAAGGGGCTGACGGTGGCCAGGAGCCAGTGAGAGTCATGAAAGTGAGAAAGCCACGATGGCAACAGAAAGTATTGGATGTGTAGCAAGCAGGTGCAAGAGTGACTGATAGCGACAGAGAGATACTGTGGTTCGGGTGGCACTTTTATGCCTAGAAGGGACAGGAGTGTGATGGCTGACGGTCTATTTTTGTTCTATTTTTTTTAAGAGAAGCTATGAAGGAGAAGGAAGGGGAAAGGGAGACTTTTTGGCTTAAAACAGAGGAGTCCATGTATTGCTATGTAATGATAAAAATGTTCCTAAAGTAACAAACATCCTAACTGAAATCATAGGGGTTTCAAATACCCTCTGGATTCAAGAACTCTTGAAGTCTTAAATGGAAATCCAAACTAAACACATACTCATGGTAAGATAGGGGACTTAATGTACAGAATCAAACATGTTGGTATCTAAAAATGAATCTACAGAAGAAAAAAACATTGTAAATAGCTCATGGGGTCTCTTCCATACAGCACAGATCATGCAGCTCAGTGAGTTGCAGATGGCTGTCACACTGCAGGGTTTAGGGGTTTGCCTCCCACTGGGACATGCTGAAAATGTCTTATGGTACCGCAAGGCCCACTGAAGGAAAGAAAAACATTATATATTTTTTGATCCTGTACTGTACCCTCAGTAGGATACTAGTGGTGAACATTCCCACTGGACGTGTGAATTCTAAAGAAATGTGTTACTGTATATTGTAAAACACTTTGTTCTTTATTTACTTGATACAATAGATGTATATTTGTTATCTATATTTCTTTGTTAAATTATATAGTGTCAAGGCTAAAGGGACCATATCATGCAACAAGAATGTAAATACTTGTTTTTACTGCATACCCAGTTGAAGAAGAATTTGTTGGATTGCTTATAGACCCTAAAGTAAACTCAAAGCAACATAAACTTGCTATATGATCACACCCTAAAGCTCCAACAGCGACATGTTTGTTTCTTCATTCAGCAGAAACAGAGTAACATCACCCTTTTTTATCCTTCTCTCCTTGTTTTGTCAACTCAAGGCTCTCGTTGTCTTCCTATGCATTTGACTTTCTTCAGCAAGCACTCATATACCACATCTCTCTTCTATTTCCATTGGGAAGATAGTGCACAATTAGCTCTAAGAGCTTGGGACTCTAAGCAGGTGCACATGGTTTTATATTGGTGAGAGATTTCCTTTAATTATGTTAATATCAAATCATCGCTTCAGGACAAAAAACAAACAAATGACACTTTCACAATGGCAGATGGTGAAACATCTGAATATCTGTAGTAAGTAAAACAAACATATGAAAGTAATGCCAGGAAAGGCAAGGACATGGAAGAACAAACTTTTAAAAGAAAATATTATTGTAACAATTGTTTTAATTATTTTAATCACATCTCACTAAAATGTATCCAGAGAATAAATGCTTAATGTCATGTCTGGCTGAGTCATGTCATGTCTGCATTTTCATGCAGAAAAGCACACTAATGCACACCCAAAACACATGCACATGCATACATGCGCACAGACTTTGCTTCGGCTCGAGTAACCTTACAGAAATGTAGGACTCATCTTGATGATTCAAGGCAGGATTATTTAGCTAAGCATGGTTTTCTTAGAATTAGGGGTGTTAAAAATTCTCACAACAACCTAGTAGCTGCTACGCATGACACAGCATTTCTCCCTGGGAAAAATGCACAACTCTTACTAGCCCTGCTGACCTTCATAGCTGAAATTAACTCTTTAGCATGGAGTTCCCCTCATTCTGCAGCCTGCACTGCTCTCTTGATTAGCCATGTGGCGTAACTGCTCTCGGTTATTTATCCAGGCGCTCATTCTGCACAACACCTTTTCGCTCCTTGGACTAAATTGGCTGGAACATTGTGTAGCGGGGGAAGGTAAAGGAAAGAATGAGCTGAGAGGCCTCATCTCAAGAACTGATGAGGCCCTGACAGTCCTTGAGCCCTGTAAAGGGGAAGATTCTCATTCTGCCATAAATATACAAATGTGTGTGTGTGTGTGTGTGTGTGCGTGCACGTGCGTGTGTGTTTTGCATGTGGACTACTGCACACTAAGGAGGAGTGAAGTATTTTACTATAGGTCAAGGCCATACTCTGTCTCTGCATTTTCTTTTTACTTTCCCATGAGACACAAAAAAGAGAGAGAGAGAGAGAGAGAGAGAGAGAGAGAGAGAGAGAGAGAGAGATAGGTTAATAATATGGGAGACTGGAGTGCAGGATATTGAGGAGGAGAGAGGTATTATGGGGAGGATGACTTTTCAATACTAGTGCCACTATGGTCTGAAAGGTCACTCATTCCTTGGACATATTTGGTGATGTCCTACTGCATCATCGTCGCACCTTACTGCCTCTTATATTACTATTCATTCTTCTATTTAGTATACTATACTATGCTCATACTGTACTTTATAATATATTTTATGTTGTGCTATTTAAGTATAATTACATAATGGTATTCTATAATACTCTGCTGTACAGTAGTTGTAGTTAATCTTACTCGCCTTGTAGTTTGGAGTTGAATTGCAGTTGGATTGCAGTTTTTATTCTGTTATTTATTTTATATACTTCTAATTATTATTACTAGCATTATTGCTTTTAACTATTTATTTGTACTTATTCCTGTCTTTACAATACAACACCTGGATTTCCCCTCTGGTGATCAATAATGGCTAATTTGATCTTATATTTATGTTCTCTGATGTAAAAAAGAGCTCACAAAGAACCAATTGAATACAAAGAAACAGCTTCCCGTTCCAACTATGTTTTTTTCACTATCTGATGCATCGATGGAAATGCCTACATTCGCATGGGCGGCTTTACCATGGTTGCCAAATTGTCTTGAATAAAAATACACAGCTTATATACACTCAGTTTCTCATTTATAGCAATGAGGGTAGGCTAAATGATAGAATCACCTCTCTGTATAATGCAGTATAGTTCAACAGCACAACAAACTACATCATCCAAAATTATCATTATGTTTAATCAAAACCTCTTTCCTGAACATTATGACCTTCATGAATAAAGGATTGACTATTATTATTATGCTAACTATGCCTAATAAACTGGCCAACCAGTGTAGATTGCTTATACAACATCTTGCTTGACAATGCACAATCAGCAAAAGGTATTGCAGTTCGATTCTTATCCGTTTGTCTGCAGTATCTATTATTCTTGGGTCCATGTCTCTCTCTTCTGTCTTTCTCTATGTCACTTCCCTCTGGTTGTTGTGTCAGGGTTATCTCTACATTGCCAGAGTCATCCCTTCTTTTTTACCACCCATAAAGCTTATATGGGCTCAAAGTTACGATTGCAGTTTTACAGAATGCTATCCTCTGCAGGTACAGCCAGGTTGTGAAATTCCTCTTTCTATCACACCAGGGAAGAAATTGGCATACGGCAGAGGCAGAGTCACATTAGTTAATGCCACATATAAATCCTCTCTGCAACAAAAGGGGGAGTTATTATGAATGAGGACCTCTGTGATTAATGCTTCACATCACAGTACAACTTCGACCTTACCCAGCAGGCATATCAAAGGTGATAATGTGCAAGAAGCCTGAAGTGCACTACAAGCAAGAAAATACCATTTCCAATGTGTGGAATTAAAGCAAGGTAAAATCTAAAACAGTTGTGAGCTGATCAGAAAGATAGTAGATGTAACAAACATAGTACCATAGAACATAAATCCTATTGGAAGTTAGTAGATCACCCTTGACTACATGGCGGATCACTCTTCTAAAGCAACTGAACTGAAGGTGTTTTAAAAGGATGTTTTCAATGAAACACTCCACTTTGTGATGTGGATTTAACTTTTCCTGACAATTTTGAAAAGTTCTTTCAACTTGAATCTAAAATGGTCTTAGTTAAGTCTCTTGGATAAGGAGTTCCATATACTGATCCCTGAACAGAGACAGCTGTCTGCCTAAAGGAAGTTCAGTCAAGACACTTATGTCAAGGAATTGACCATTTATAGCTTATGATTACAGTTAGACTTCACAATCTTGTCTATTAGGCATTACATGTGTATACTAATAATTTGCAATGCCATATACCTGATGCTACTAACATAATGAAGAAATATTGCAGAAGAATTTATTAGTCACAAATATTAACAATAAAGATAAAATGTTCAATGACCTATAATACCTTCTCTTGCAATAAAATATCCACTTGTAGTGAATAAAGATTTTTTATCATGTTTAGGCACACATAGCGCTTGGTTAACATAAAGGAAAGACTGGTCTTAAATACAATAAAATTCAAAAGTGACTTAAAGCACAAGACACAACATGTTTACTTTATTAACATTAAGCCAAAACTAGCATTCCTTTGATTGGATGTTACTAGTCAGCTGGTAGCCAAGAGGTTAAATAAATAAATCAGCATTCTGCGTCAACTATTATAGAGAGCTTTTATTATGCAGTTTATTTACATAAATATTTGTGTTGGCTTTGTAGAAGAGCTGAACTGCTGGTTACTTAAGTCTCCATCTCCAGTATCCCAACTGTATTTGATTCCTCTGCACAAGCCATGAAGGTCACTCTCTCCAGGAAGGAGTGGGTAACATGTGGGCGGATGTGAGCATGTTTCTATGACTGAATACATGCCTTTTACATGAGCATGCAGTCATGGTTGTGTATTTGTGTGAATGGGCACACCAAGTGTGTTTATACTAAAAGAATAGTACAAAATCATCTGGAACGAAACCGAACATACTGTAACTGAAGAACCCAAAAACGACCTAAGCCAATATTTAAAACTAAACAGAACACAGTACATTGGGAGCTGTATTAGAAAACATACTAGTTGCAAAGATGTACATACAATACAAAAAAACCTTGCTTCACAAAATATGTTGTATTTTCCGGATTTCAAAAAACAACTCAATCTCCCAGTTCCCAGCTGAAAGGATAAGCTAACCATTTTGAAATCTAGGACATCATCTCATTTTGGCCATCAGGGCCTGGCTGTGTCACTGACTCACTGCTCTATTATTTTTTCCTTTTGGGTTTCACCTCTATTTTCTGCTCTCTTACCATTTTTACTCACATGGGTTCATCCTTTCATGTCACCTAAAAGAAAACAGCAGAAAGTCAAACTGATTCAGCTCCCAGTCTTGTTGTGGACTGGAGCAATACCTTGCTACTGCTAAGCCAAACTAAATATGTCTGTCAAGATTGCCCCCTATCCTGTTGCGCTGACCCTTCCCTTTGATAAAAGGTGGTTGACAGAGGAAGCGGCGAGTGAATGTTTGTATATTCAGAAGAGGTTTAAGGCGAGAGCTAGCAAATAGAAAACCAAAGCTCGGCTATTTTTGACACTTCTCATGCTATTCTGTTCTAAATCATGAAAAACACCTGCCAGAGTGAGCTCTTGGTTGCTTCGGCCTGCAAGCTAAATACACACAAATGTGTGTGTGAAGCAATACTTCAGTGTGTAGACAGATGTGTCAGATTTGTCCGTGGTCATAAATTGTATACAGTTCTCTTATTAGTAGTATGCACAAACTGCTTTCCTTTTTACCTCAAATAGTAAGCAATGCAATGCATGAAAGAACATACATGGCCAACATTAACATCTCACTTGTCCACGAGATGCTTATACTGTAAACACTCACACAAAGGCAATAAATACACAGCAAAATAACTGTTTTTGCTGCTATACCAGTGTTCCAGACAGAAAAATAAGAAAATAATGAAAGAACTTAAGAAATATTAAATAAAGAAATAAAGAATAAAAGAACATAATAGAAAAACAAATAGTGTAACAGAAGAACAAACTAACACAGAAAATGAAACAAAAAATAATTGACTGCAAAAAAGGCAGAAAAAAACATAAAAGAAACAATCAAAGTAACTGAACAAATAAGCAAAGAGTAAAGACAGGAAAACTAGTCAAGAGCATAGCACCTTCACAACAGTTGAGAACGACCGTCTGCCAACTCTATTCACCTCTGCATCAGACAGGACCGGCGACAGAGTGTGGACACTGATTTATAGTCCACCTCCCTCCCTCCGTCCCTCTGCAAGCACACACACGCGCGCACACGTGTCCCTTCCGTTCCTTTACGGCGTCAGCATGACGGTGTTGCTATGGAAACTTTACCACTGCAGAGGCAAATGTGAGCAGTAATCGATCTTTTCGTATTGCTGTGTTGTGTACATACATATAGCTGTTGTCATGTGGAAAGCCTCACAGCAAAATGCCAAGTTCGGTTTGGTAGATACTTTTAGGGGCTATTTTTGGCAGATCTGTAGTCAGAGGGACAGAAGCAGGAAAAAAGATGAAGGAAGAGGGAGATGACATGTGACAAAGATCGTGGGCTGCACTGTCAGCTGAGTTCTTGATTTATCTCTTTTGTCAGATATTCATGTTAGGGATTATAACTTCTCTATTGGTCACAACATTCTTCCAACCTTTTGCTTAATGAATACCACATTACACGTTACTCCCTCTTAAAGGGACGGCAGTGGTCGGTTGGTGTCACAGTCTGCTCCTCAGTTCCCCTCGGCCCCTGTCTCCAACCCCTGCTTACTCATACTGTGTACACTATGTACTGACTTGTGTAGTGCTTTCATTTTGACAGGTTGTGTTGTCTCAAATCGAAATCTGCTGTTGTGCATACTCAACTTTTTGGCCATTTTGGGTGCATCATCCGCATTTTGCCGTACTTGCCAGTGTAAATGCACTTTTGCACTCAAAATACTAAGTTTGAGAATGCAAGTATGCAACTTCCCTTCAACTCCCCAGACCTGCCTTCCTCTAGCTGTCCACTAGATGTCCTCAGACCTTCCCTCCTTATCTCATCACCTGACTGCCCCACCCAGCCGCACACCTGTTCCCATTTCCCATCAGCCCTGCAGTCCCCTGAGCTTCCCCTCTCATCTCCACTTGCACCTCATTCCCATATCCCCCTTAACTACATATACCAGTTCACTTGTTTTGTTCCTTTCCAGTTTTGCATGTTGTTGCTTTGTGTTTCATGTGTCGGTTCCCTCTTTATGCTTGCCGTATTTGTGTTTTGACCTTTTGCCTATTTATTGGACTTTGTATTCCTTCTTGTGTTGGACTGCTCTGTGGATTTGACCTTAGCCTGCCTCACCATCCTGTAATAGTTTGTACCTTTTTGTGTGAATACAATCACTGAACTGCACTAGCTCTGGCATCTGCTTTTGGGTCCTATTTCTCATGTTCCTTCCTCCAATTATTAGATGGATTGGCATGGAATTAGGTGCAGATCTATAGTGCCCAAAAAGGACTGCCAAGATCTCTAGGATCACCATTAGGTTCACTTTTGTGGTTTTGAATGAAATATCTTGCCAACTATTGAATGGGTTTGCACAGACATGTTCCATTCAGACAACCTTACAAAATGGCAAACTCACTATATAGTTCACGGTGTAGTGAGTAGTGAATGATTTTGGACACAGCCTCCGTCTTGTTAAATGTTATCCGCTTTTTTGTATGGAGTTTAAATATTTAATTGGTCGACGTTAAATACAGTTCTATCTATTCAAAATAAGAAGTCAGGACATACGATAATCACCCAGGGAACTGTGGTGTCAGACTGAGGAGATACAAAGTGTACCAACATTAGCTTTGCAAGTCCAGTAGCTCAAGCTTATGTCACATCAATCCATTTAACACGTTTATAGCTATGATTGTAAACACTGCTACACTGGCCTATTGGAAACTGACTATACAGAGGTTCCTGAACAAACACACTAAACCATCGGTGTAATTGTAATTGATCAGGCCAATGCAGTGCAGGAATCTTGCTTGCCCTGCTTTGAATGAATTGTTCTGGCCATCCCCGCATTGATTGTTCTTAATAGATAGCTCTCTAGCTTTGGAGTCCGGTGGTCTGTAAATCCATCAAAATTCTCATCTTGTTATGGAACTGAGAGAAAGGCAGAGATAAAAAAACAAAGGGTGAGGGGGTGGAGGGTAGAATGATAGACCAAATAACTATGTGGTTTGGGAGTTGGAAGATTCGAAAATATCTAATAAAAGAAAGAAAAACGGGGGAAAAAAGGGCAATTTGAGATTGAGAATGAAAGTGAAATGAAACAAAGCCAATTTGGCAGTTTGGAAATGTACCAGGGCTTGTGTTGATCTGTGTGTATATGTGAGTGTGTAGGTGTGAAACAAAAAAAAAACAGTCAGCCTGTGGAGCTGAGAAAACTAGATTCTGAATCCATTTTGAAGGCACACAAATGACCTTGAGGACCCCATAGTCAGGCGGACACTGTTCTCCACCAACCCAATTCAGCTTCTCTCGTCATATCTGCTGCTGAGAGAGAGTTAAAAGAGGAGTGTGTGAGAGAGAGATGGAGTGGGTCTGTCGGTCCAGTAGCTTATAAAAAGTCCATTATAGTGCGTTTCTATCAGTTTGGGCTCTCCCAGATGGACCCTAGAGTAAATGGACAGCACCAGAGAGCTATAAGCTCAGATTTGATATACAGCTGAGAAAAAGCTCTGTGCATGCTTGTGTGTGTGTGTGATTGTGTGCATTTAGGAGTGTGTGCATTCAATCATATACGCTGCACTGAAAGAGCTGACAGTAGTCAATGGTAAACATTTCCATGCCGTGGTTTTTGTGCATGCCATTTACTTAACACAGCTGTTTTACCATATTACCATATGCGCTCTCCTGCCTCACACTCACTATCACACACACACAGACACACATACAGTCTTCCCAGCAGGCTTAAATCCCGGCTCAGTCTGACAAAGGAGCCTGTGGCTCTAACTGGCTCTGCCCCAATCCCCTTCCCCAGCCTGCTGCTTTGTACGGGCTTAAAACCGCTTTACTGCATGACGTTTATTTATCAGCCATATTTACTTCCTATTGTGAGGATGTGTCTCAGTGTGTGTGTGTGTGTGTGTGCCACATCAAGGTATATTTGTGCTGTGGTGTCACTGCTAATGTGTGTATTTAGATGTTCAATAGCGTTTGTGTTTTCATGCTTATGTGTATTCATTGAGGCTATTCCCCCGCTCTTTGCATTAAGTTGAGGAAGCTGACAAAAGCCTGCTGAAAGATAGTGCTCAGTAGGCTGAGGGTGGGACTTTGTCCTTTTACTTTATCAACTGTTTGTTGGGCGGAAAATGGCCTTGAGCGAAGAGGTGGGTGTGACTGGTCTAGAACCATTGTTTTATTCTTAGCAGTTGGGTTCCAAGTAGTCAAACAAATCAAGTAGTTATTTTGTGGAATTGCTGTGCTGTTTCTGCACTGCACTTCCCAAAACCAGTTGAACAGTGGTAACAGCACTGTGACGACTTTTTCGTGTCATTTGGTGAATTAGTTTAATGGCATTTTGCAACAGGGGATAAGATAAAATATTTTTTTAAAATGAAAATGTTACACGTTATCACATAATGTGCGCTATCATGAGATGTTTCCTGGCTTCACTGACAATGTCTTTAGCAAACAGTACACTGGCCGTAGCCAACACCAACACAACAAAATGATTACCTGTGCTGTTAGCTCTCAACTAGCCTCTTACTTAGACTTCCGCATATAGACTAACTCCTGCACCCACGTAGCAGAAATCATAAAACTCACTCCCTCTAACTCTCTGCCAATCACAGTTAAATTAAACAAATTTACATCCCATTTTATCCTTTGCTCGCGACCTGAAAGAACATCTCCTAACAATGCATTGCACACAAAAAAAAGTAGCGCTTGTCACATGTCAGTTGTGAAAGTCAGAAGTTCAGAACTAGCTATTCGTAAGCATCAAAGTTCAACCTTTGCACCCAGTCAATCACAAGATTATTGACCTAACTTATTCCCCTAGAGAGGATGAGACAGCTAAAATGGTTTGACAAGACCACAGATAAGAGGTCTGCTTTCCATGGGTTTATTTCTGTTCTTTCAACATCAAGTGTTCTCATTAAATCAACTGTATAATGTCAGGTTTTAAAAGTAATTGCTTTAAGCACACCTTGACTTGTGTATTTTCAAATGCCCTCACATCCCGATAATATATTAATGATGGTGACCTATCATTTTATATTTGTCATGGACTACACAGGTGTCCTCTTCAGGGAAGACTCTCAAACTCGTTTTCGTTTCACTGACACTTCTGTCGGACACTGAAGAATCAGCACTACTACAAGTAAAATATCCCATCTACACCTCTGCTCCCAACCAATCACTGTATTATCCACCCTCAAAATTGGAAATGATACTGCGAACTATAGATGGAAAATACATTCCCTTGGAGATAAAGAAAAAGCTGAAATGGATTCGGAAAAAGTAGGGACGAGAGAGAGCAAGATGATTAGATAAAGTATGTGATGATGTATCCATTAAAGTGCAGTCCAGAACATTAAACAATATACTGGAGTTTGTAAAGGTCATTAATCTCTAGGGGTTTATCCATATTGATCTTTCCTTTCGATTGTGCCAGATTCCACACCAGTGTCCATCTAAATCCATATCTGTGCCGAAGATGCAGAGAGAGAGACAGAGAGACCAATGCAGGCAGAGGGAGAGAGAGAGAGAAATAGAGCAATAGAAAGAAAGGTAGTCCTCACTGGTCATTTTATGTGAGACATTACTCCTCTGTCCTGCTTCACTAACCTCTATGTCTCAGAAGCACAGAAGCGGTGAATATACACCCACACCCAAGGGCTTTATTTGTGCCAGAGATCTGCCGGAAAATGGTTTGGAAACTCTCAGATTGGGATTGGCACTTCATCAATCACCTTCCAAAAAAAAAAAAAATACATTTTCTAAATGTTTAACAGTTAAATTTAAGTTTTTTACATTTTAAGGGAACTGTAACTTGTATCATTTTATTAATGTTACTCATGCATCTTTTCATTTGGCGGTCAGACTTTTAACTTACCAAACCCCCTTCAGTGGTGATATTAGCTGCACATGTTTTCTAGGAACATGAGCTGCATTGCTGGCTTTGTGGCACCTATTAGCAGACATTAACAGCAGGAGGAATTTGATAGGATGAGAACTTGAAATTGATCTGTCGCTAAGCTCCCAACTTAGTTACTCTTGAGAAGGTGCAGCATTAAGTTATCCACTCTAGCACAGTACATATGCAGTTTACAAAGGTAACAATCCCATGTAGTGATATTTGATCACTTTGATTAATTAATAACAAAAGAACACTTCTCATTTTAACCCACAACTGTGGCTTTTGTCAGCTGAAGTGACAAGTAAATTGTTTAAGCTGCATGAGTTGTTAGTCTCCAGCTGACATTTTGTTTTAAGCTAGTTCATTTAATAATGAAAAAACTGTACAGGGGTCTACAATGATGGCTAAATACATGATAACGCGAAAATACTGAGGCTAAAGTTTCTTGTCTAAAGCAAAAAGTTAGCATCTAAGCCCCTACTCTCACCAGTTGATCCATAAGGAAGATTTATGTTTTATTGTTTATATTTTGAGTGTATCCCTTTTACAAGAGAAAGGGCTTTGAGAATGAGGACTAACTGATAAGTTCAGCAAATCTAACGCTACCTAGACGTTTGGCTGGGGTTGCTGAAGTTTTAGCCTTTCCAAACCAATAAAGAGCAACACAGAGCTATTATCATAACCCTTAACTCTTATCTTGGTTCCCAGACATTAGGTGTATCGCTCAGTCAGTGAAAGGTATCTTTCAAACATAACCTGTAATTCCATAAAATGATTGTATGTTTTTACCTATATATATACTTTAGCTTTGAAAGTAGTGCTAGGTTACTACTGTTGTTAGTAAGCTAGTATGCCATTGTTTGCAGCTGAATGTTAGAGCAGAAAGGAAGACACTGCTTACATTTCTTGCAATTTTGATCTTGTGTTTCTGGTTTTGGAAAGGCAAAGAAAGAGGTGCCACAATGCAAATCTTTGAGACACTAACTTTCACTCTTACTATAGTTAAGGTATGATTGGACACTTGCTTTTTGGGGAAAGGGTTTTGGAAATACTCAGTTGGAGGTAGAGGATTAAGGAGCTGGAAAGGAAAAGTGGCAGGGTTGGTGAAAAGTTCATTTTTTGCACAAGTTAAAAACAAGTTTTGTTTGTAAAATGTTCTGCTGTATTTTTAGCTTATGAATGTTGATCAGTTAGGCGGATGTATATTGTTACCATATCTAGGAGCATTATATCCACTTTGGGAAATAGTAGTAAATTATCATTTTGTGACTATTTTGAAATCTACCGGCCACGTTCATAATTTACAAGCATTTGGCTGGTGGCTGATGCTAATTTCCATCCCTGATTATATCCTGGCACATGGTTGAATGTTTTAGTGTCGAATATTACTGTAAAACCAGCAACTAAGGGTGATTGCACTTTTGGTGCATCTCTACTCTTGGTTTGATTGTCACACTAGATGAACCAATATTTTTTTAGGTAATGACACAATGAGGCAAGATTGAAATCTGTTTATTGTTCTCCAAAATACTTTCAGAGTGATGTTGCTCCATTGGTTAATTTCAGTTTGTTTTGCAACAAAATAAAATTTGCAATCCACACACATGCAAACAATAGACAACACACAAAGTTTACGGGCTATAGCCAGCTGCAGAGATCATCTAGAAAATACAAGAGATCATCTAGACAGCACAGAAACAAAGTTATTACATTGTTCCTTTGTACTTTGGCCTTTAGGCAAGGCAAGGCAAGGCAAGGCAATGCAAGGCAAGTTTATTTATATAGCACCTTTCAGACATGGATGCAATTCAAAGTGCTGTACAGAGACAAAGTCATGATTAAAAGGACAAAAAGAAAAAGCAATACTTATTGATATAATGATACAATATAATGATTATTCAAACAAAAGGAAATGAAAATACATAAAAAGGCAGTTGTAAAAGATAAAATGTATTAAAAGGATAAAAAGAAAGCAATAGTTAAAACTAATCATAAATGAAAATACATAAAAAAGC